>ML312889.1:0-45339 GCA_005239505.1 Nicotiana paniculata | reverse complement strand
CTGCGACTCAGGTGCTCATATGAATACACACAAATACAGGGTCATCTTGCTCGAGAATCATACATGCGACTCAGGCACCCGAAGTTACACATGTTCACACAATAAGTCCACATTTTTATCAAGAAAGCAGTTTTTCTCAGGAAAGTGGTAAAATTATTTTTAAGGAACATGAAATATAGCTCTTAAATATTTGTTTTGAAACTCATTTGTCAAGTTTAATGATATTCCATAATATAACCCTACCAGGTATACAATTATCCACGGAGGAATCAATTCTCTTTCTAGATGATTAACAAAATTAACTCTAGTCTTCTTTTAGATATTCAATTACGATTTTGATTATATTAGCAGTTTAATAGTACATGCAGGATCACAGGTACAACACTTAAGGCATGCTAGTGGGTCCTAGACTACCCGGACATGGCATAATAGTAGCTACACACGGACTCCCGTCACCTCGTGCATACGTAGCCCCCGGAGATAATTGCACATACTTAATTAATTCACCTCGGGGGAAAATTCCCCTTCACAAAGTTAGAACGGAGACTTACCTCGCTCCGAAATTCCATAATCGGCTTTCAAGCCCTTCCGACGACTCCAGCTGATGCACATCGCCCCAAAACTATCCAAATAACGGCAAACCAATGAACACATACTCTAATATTTGCAAAAATTCCAAATTATATAACTTCCCAACCCCGCTTAGTGAAATGACCAAAATGCCCTCAGACCCACGTGCCCGGAAATCCAAAATTTCTCGAAGATATAATCTACCCATAGCTCCACTATTTCAAATATAAAATTTACTCTACATTCCATGCTCAAATTCGTGGCTAAAAATCCAAATTTTCATTTTCTAGGTTTCTTTAAGATTCACTTCCTACCAATTTCCATGTCTAATTCCATGCATATATACTTGTATTTAACTTTAAAAACATGAAGAAATTACTTACCTTGACATTTCATGAAAAAATCCTCTCTTGAAGCTCCTCCAAAATCGACCAAACCAAAGAAGAAATGAAGAAATGGCCACAAATTCTCGGTTTTAAAACATTCTGCCCAGGACATTTTTCGCACATGCGATCCAACACTAGCACCTGCGATTCCGCAGGTGAGACCAAATCTCCGCACCTGCGGATTTCCTCAACTCGATCCAACTTCGCACCTGCGTCCCATAACCAGCATCTGCGACCTCGCAGGTGCGAAAATACCATCGCACCTGCGCTCCTAGCCGGACCATCAATCCTTCGCTGCTGCAGTGCCATAACCACACTTGCGGCTTCGCACCTGCGGTCAAATCCTCGCAGGTGCGGTCACACCAGATGACATCAAATTCCAGCCTTCTTCAAACTCTCAGCTTTATCTGTTAACCACCCAGAATCCAGCCGATAATTGAGGAAAAACGATAATTGAGCGTTGAGTTGGCCGTCGGATTGAGGTAAGTGTTTGGTCTAACTTCAAATTGAGGGATTAGGAATCCCTAACTTAATTGCTATGTGAAATTGCATGTATGTGGCGTATAGGTGAGGTGACGAGTACCTATGCGCCGCCAAATTACTTGTTTAGCCTTCTCCCTTCCCCGTTCCCAATTTATTATCTTCCCGTCTTAACTGTTTCATGATCATTGATGCTTCTATGTCTACTTGATTTTGTTAGATATTTGTTTTAATTATTTGAAAGTATTAGATGTTCCGTAGTTTCATTGTGGTACATTAATGGTTAAGCTGGTACTCGGTGTTTCATGGTACATTCTGGTTGATCTCGCCGCGTAGTAATAATTGGTGAAGTTCCCTAATTGTTTTGTTTTTCATTTATATTGGTTTGGGGCATACATGTTTCAGAGGTTTTAAGCTAAATTGTCAAACATTTGTTCTTATATGTGATTGATGATTGTCTGGTGGGATCGGGTTACATGCTGCAACATGGAGTAATAAGGGTAGATAGATGGGATGGGGTTGCACGCTGCAACAGGAGGAATACGGGTGATATATTGAGGAGTAATAAGGGCGGACATGTGGGATCGGGTTGCACGCCGCAACGGGAGGAATAACGGTGAATGTTCATACTGTTACTTTTTATATGGTGGGCTCGGGATGCATGCCAAATCATTTGGTTGTTTATTTATACTGCTTCTACTATGATTTCGTTCTGTAGCATTGAAAATTTCTTAAGGATTGGTTATAGCTGAGTACTAGCAAGATAACTGGGTTCCGTATCTGATTACTGCAGGTTACTGTTCTATTTTATTTCGCACTTCATTTTTACTTTATTATAAACTGAATACAAGTTATATTATAAAAGCCGCACCGTAGCCTCGTCACTTCCTCATCGAGGTTAGGCGCGACACTTACCAGTACATGGGATCGCTTGTACTGATGCTACACTCTGCACTTCTGTGCAGATTTTGGAGCTGATTGTGGCTGATCGAGAGGTTGGTTGCAGATATCGTCTAGGAGACCCAAGGTAGTCCTGCAGGTGTCCGCAGGCCCTGGCCTCCCCTCATATACTTTACATTTCTATTTTATTTCTCTTCGAGACAAATGTACTTTTCTTTTAGACTCATACTTGTAGATATTCATAGAATGTTTGTGAGTCGTAACACCTGTTTCTGGGTGGTAATAATTTCGGTTTTATTAATATTTCAAGGATAATCGGTTAATACTTCTGCTTATATTTCGTTGATTTAGCTTGTTAAATTTTGATTATAAAAAGAAAAAGTAACGGAAAAAGGTAAATAGAACTCTAACGTTGGCTTTCCTAGCGAGTGCGATGTTAGGAGCCATCACGGTCGTTGAGCACTAGGTTGCTTAGCTCTCACAATTCACGGACAAGCTTAATAGAGTCTGGGAAATCGGTACGGAGACGCCCGTACTTATCTCCCAGAGGCTATAAAGTTAGGAACAAGTTCACTTTTATTCAACTTTGTCATGCGATTCTTATTATCCCACTACTGACGGAACTCTTTTATTCTTATTCTTTCGCAGATGGCGACGACACATACTTATTCTTCTGTTGATTAGTAGTCGGACCCTCCAACAGCAACTCCTATGATGGGCAGAGGCCGAGGCAGGGGAAAGGCTCAGCCCAGAGCAGCAGCTCTAGTTGCGGAGCCTCAGGTGGAGTTCGATGAGGGGGCTCCACCCCAGACAGTTCCAGCAGGCCCAGCTCAGGTCCTTGAGGGTTTATTGCTACCCCAGTGCTCCAGGATGCCTTGGTCCGACTAGTGAGCCTTATGGAGAGTGTAACCTATACTGGCTCATTCCCCGTGGCACCATCCGTATCTCAGGCTGGAAGAGGAGCCCAAACTCCTTCCACTCACACTCCGGAGCATATGGCTCCCCAGTTTCAGACCCTAGCAGCTCATCCAGTTAGGGTAGTTCAGCCAGTTGCTGCAGCATCGCCCGTTGATGGCATAACTATGTCCTTCGATGCTTTGTGGAGACTGGATAGGTTTACCAAGCTTTTCCCAATTCATTTCAGTGGTGCAACTTCAGAGGACCCCCAGGAGTATCTTGATAACTGCCATGAGGTTCTTCGGAACATGGGTATTTTGGAGACCAATAGGGTCGACTTCGCTGATTTTCAGATGACCGGTTCCGCCAAGAAATGGTGGAGGGATTATTTATTGACTAGACCAGCTGGGTCTCTTGCTCTTACTTGAGATTAGTTCTCACATCTATTCTTGGAGAAGTTTCTGCCTATCACTATGAGAGAGAAGCGCCGCCGTCAGTTTGAGCGTCTCCAGCAGGGCAGCATGCTTGTTACTCAGTATGAGACCCGGTTCGTGGATTTGGCCAGTCATGCTATTCTTCTGCTCCCTACAGAGAGAGAGAGAGAGAGATGTAGAGAGAGATAGAGAGAAAGAGAGAGAGGGTTAGGAGTTTTATTGAGGGTCTTGCTCAGCCTATTCGATTGAAGATGGCTAAGGATACTGGGAGCGAGATTTCTTTCCAGGATGCGGCCAATGTGGCCAGGCGAGTAGAGATGGTTCCCAGATAGGGAGGTCAGGGGTAAGATAAGAGACCTCATCATTCCGGTGGGTTCAGCAGTGCCGCATCTAGAGGCAGGGGTACTTTTGGTAGAGGCCATCCTCTTAGGCCATTCCATTCAGCTCTCTAGGCTTACCACGGTGCCCCAGGTGGTCGTGGTTCTTATGTACCTCCTTTTGGGCAGCCAACCTACAATGAACCACCAGCTCCTATCAGAGCACCTCCTCTTTAGAGTTATTATCGTGGTCAGCCGGCTCGTCAGGGTCAGTCTCCATTTTCACAGCCTCGATATCAGGATGGGTATTTTTAGTGTGGTGATTATGGGCATATTCGGAGAGCCTGTCCGACATTATCGGGTGTTCAGCCACAGTATCAAGGTTCCCGTGCCATGGTTCGGCCAACAGTTGCTGCACCGCCTGCTCATCCAGCCAGAGGTAGGGGCCAAACAGTTCGAGGTAGGGGTCAGACTGTTAGAGATGAAGGTCAGGCCGCTAGAGGTGGAGGCCCACCTATCAGAGGTCGTCCTAGAGATATGGTTCAGGGTGGTGGGGCCCAGCCCCGATGTTATGCCTTTCTAGCCAGGACTGAGGTTGAATCCTCTGATGTTGTTATCACAGGTACTATTTCAGTTTGCATTAGTTGTCGCGCCCTATTTTTCCTTCACGGAGTCCGGGGTTTCGACATTCTTTAGGACAAATCATTTCCTTTTGGGAAAGGGGTATATAATTGAAGAGTCGCCACCTAACGGATTAAGGTGCATTAGGGAACCTAATGCAAATACCTCATAAAAACCGGTTTACATTACCAGAGATTGGGTAAAGGCTTGAAATTACCTTGAGGGGAAGGTGTTAGGCATCCCTCGAGGTCCACAACGGTGGGACTCGGCCAAACTCATTTTTGTGAATTAGTCATTAAGGAAATAAACAATTTAAACACATAAGTGTAAAATGGGAAATAAAGGGGTCCTAGGTTTATTAGCCTGTAGGATCACTTCTATGCAATACCCGATAGTATTTCCTCAATTAGAGGTGTTACGTGTGAGATTAGCGCACATGTAATTATATCCCTTACTACCCAATTACCCTCCCCTAAATGGTTATATAAGCGATTCTAATCAATGCATATTCTATGCGTGCATTACCCGTCCCATACTTGTGGTCCTGAAGGTGTTTAGGACTTCTAGTTAAGGTGGTTCTAGACTCACCTACGGTGCTTAAAGGAAGAAAATCTAAGAGACAAACAAAAAAAATAGGACTGTCATATAACAGAGCAATCAAAGGCTCACATTTACCTCCACAAGTAAGCAGACAATTGCACGTCTCAAACAACAGTTTTTTAAAACACCTTAAAGTCCTATAGCAGGATATCTAGGTGAGCACCAAGCAGAATATATTCAGTGTTTTACTAAGGCGAGGCACTGAATACCTAATCTATTTGCATACTGATTTTATCACTTCCTGAATCTAGGCAATTTATAAACAGTCAAACAAAACGCATATTTAATAACTTTAGAATTTTAGTCGTCCTACAGGCTTGCCTAGGTGTGGATCAACAGTATTCTATAAACATGATATCTAATCGTTAATCGGAACCATAATAAACTAATGATCGATTTTAAACGGGCGGATTTTATTCATTAGACCCTATAGGCATGTTGTCTAGGTGCTAAATAACCACAAACATTACAGAACCGGTTTTACATGTTCATCTCCATAAGCATGATGTCTAGGAGTTGAGACTATTTTTATGCATATTCCTTATGGGCCTGATGATGAAACTGATTTCACACGATTTAACTATAGGCATGATATCTAGGTGAGTGCAAATAAAGTCCTAGAAACATGATCTCTAATGCACACAGGAAAGTTTATGAGCATGGTTATTAAGGCAGAATTGATAAACCACCTAGAAATAGGATTTCTAATGCAGATATGAGCATGCTGAATTTGAGAAATGGAAGTTTAGAAAAATAATATGGTGAACCTATAAGCATATTCTCTAATGCACATAACAGTCCTATAAGCATGGTTTCTAATGCATATAGGTAGTCATAACAATCCTAGGAGCATGATTTCTACCCAATTCCCCACAAATGATATATAAATGCCCCTCCCATTTTACTAATATCCCCAATATCTATTTTTACAAGAATTAATATTACAGACAAGAGGTAAATGAATTACAAAAATAAGATCACTATACTTTAGGGAGCCTGGATAGGCCCAAAGTAAACCTGGAAAACCAAGGCTTCAACCAAGTCTGATGTATCAACATCTCATAGTATTCAAGATGGTATTCCGGTGTGTCAAAGTTCCCAAGGGCCTCAAGGACCCCGGGTAATGCTCACACCAAGACTCCTTTTTAGAGAGAAACAGTTTTAGTGCAGTGTGGAAGGGCCAACTCAGTGTGTCAGAGTTCGAAGGAGTCTCATGGACTCCTAGGCATTGCTCACACTGGAGGGGCAGGATCTTAAATATTCTAAGAGTAGGAGTGGAAGATAGTGATTGAAAGAGTAGAAATAGTTTTAAGAAAATAGTTCAGAAGTGAAACAGATCAGAAGTGAAAATAATTCAGAGGTGAAAATAGTTCAGAAGCGAAAACATATTAGAAATGAAAAACAGTTTAGAAGTGACAACATATTAGAAGTGTAAACAAGTTTAGAAACATTCTAAAAAAGGTTCAGCAAACAACAACAAGTAGAAACATAGTCACAAAGTCTCAAAGAAAAGACTCATATTACCTAGATTCAACTTAGTTTATTAGTGAACCCTAGGTGAGCGTATAGCATGTTGAGAACAAACAATTGCACAGAGAAAGGAGCAGGGGTTGGGCACATAGGAACCCTGAATCAAGAGCACATAGAGACAGGGTGGAAGGACATCATGCAATTTAACAGGAACATAGAGCAAGCAGGGTAAGATTGACATTCATAACATTCACCAAGACATACTGATTTAGGGTCTTAAAGAGGAAACACATTAGTCTAACAGCCATACCTAATGATAGAAGTAATTATACTGACTAGAAGCAATAGACAGGAAAACAAAGAAGTTTAATGTAGGAGTAGTCATGCTAATCAATTCATAGAGAGGACAGGGATTTAACTACATAGAATTGGTCATGCCAATTGAGGTCAATGGACAACAAAGATAAGAGTCTCAATGCATGAGTGAGTATGTTGGTTTAAAGCGATAAACAGGAAAGGATTGAAGCTTAAACACAAAAATAGACATGCTGATTAAGCAATAAACAAGAGAGAAACAGAGTTAAACACAATAGTAGACATGATAATTGAAATACAGAAGAGGCATGGATTCAACAGAAGTAAAACAAACAGATGAGAGAGCACATAGGTTCGAGTTTCAAAGTATAATAAATGACATTAACAGTAGAAACATACCAGTTAAAGGAAGCAAAACAGATTGTAAAGTATGCAAGATTCAATGGTCTAGCCTCGGCTTTCAGCCAGCTAGACAATGTGGTAAGCATAGCAGATGAGAGCAAAGTTTTGTGTGCGTGTGTTTTTTTTTAACTATTGTCCGTGTTTGAAGAATCAAAATGAGAGTGTATATATAGCACTTAGGGAGGTAAAAAAATAAGGTAAAAATAATTTAGAGCTCATAAATAAGGCAAGAAAATATAATCAATCAGTTAACTGGGGCTAAACCCAACTAATTTGCATAAAAAAAATCCAGGAAGGTCACATTAGCACAAGGAGAATCAATTACCTGCCCTGATTGGGACTCAAATAAGGTAAACAAATCACTTATTGACCATAAACTAACTAATTAGTCGGAATAAGGAAAGTAATACCAATTAAAGGTCACAAATAAGGAAAGTAAGTAAATATCCCAGAAAATACTAATTTTAACAAGAGAAAATTATTCGAATCCCTAATAGAAATCAGTCAGTATGTTGGGTTGACAACAATAAACAAATAACGGGAAGAAAATTGCAAAAATTAGTGCAATAATAGAACAAGACCTAGGGTTTAAGCATATACTCGGAAATCAACCAAACTAGTAACTAAATAATTAGATTAAACACTTGAAAGTTAGAAAACCCTTTTGAAGAGACTTAGGATGAACCCTAATTTCAGAAAAAGTAAATGGAATCGAAATAGTTAACCAAAACAAAAGATTTTCCAGGGAAAACACCAAATAACACTCGAATCGTTTCAGATCTACAAATATCTGAACATATTCAAGTAGTCGTAAAACTAGGGTTTTCAAAAAACGACAGAGATGAAAGAAACTCGGTCAAAAGACATAGATTCAAACTAAAAATAAGAGGAAATCAGTACTCACAAACAAGAACGGCCCTAGACAGGCATGTCAACAAGTTTCAGAAAAAACTCAAGTTGAATCTCCTTGAGATTCTTTTATGAATCCATGTAATCAACAACCAGAGGGTGTAGAAGGCTAGTAAAGGCCGGAAAATACCCAGAAACTCCATAGACGGGGAGTTTTGCCGGTGACGGTGATTAGGTTTAGGTAGTGGTCGAGAGAGAATGGAGGGGTTAGGGGGAAATGATGACGGCGTAAGGGAAATGAATGAAGGGGTTAGGATTGGTTTTAGAATTAAAATGGTAAGAAATGATGTTGACCGTTGTTCTTAGAGATCAACGGCCACTATCAGGCGGGGTACTGGGTCGGGTAGGCACGGATTCGGCCTGGGGGTGAATTGGGCTGGTATTTTTGAGGGTCTGGGCTGGTATAAAGAGTAGGTCCAAATATTAAAGGAATTAAAAAGGCTAATTGTTAAATACCCGATTAATTAAATTGATAATTTGTAAAAAATAATTAAAAAATTGTAAAAAATGAATTTCATGCATAAAATCGTTTTAAACTAATTATTCAATATTTCAAATATATAAAAAGTAATTTTCTGGTGAAATAATGTAATAATGCATACGTGGGCTATTATTGCAAAGTTATTGCAAATATAACAAAAAATGTAAATGTGGCATAAAATAATTAAAGCTTAGTATGAATATAAATAGTGAAATTAAGCCATAAAAAATGTTATAAGATTATTTGTAATGCAATTAATAATTATTTATATGATAAAAAAATATTGGGATAAATTAATTAAAAATCTTTAAAAAAATGCAAAAATTGTGGGAAAATATTAATTGATGTTAATGCATTGTTTTGAAGGTATATATGCATTTTGAAAATGTTATAGGGAAAAACTGGGTATTAACAATTGCCCCTCTTTACCTGGGAAGGATGAAAGAGTTGTCGGATAAAAACATGATGGCCAATTTTGACCGAGTAGGATGATTTGAGAGGCATAGGTCGTACCCTGGTTTTTGACCTGCCTACATATCCCTGGTTTTACAAGAATCAGGCCGTGTGTAGTTCTGGATCCATCGGCGGAAGATACCGATGAAGTTTTCACAAGGACAGACACAAGGTTTTGGGATAGGCGAAAAGGTTGCGGTCAAGTTTCAGATAGTATGAAGGAACTGGAGTAGGATTTCTCCTATTGGGGTAGCGGTTGCTCGTCGGGTTATCTGCAAGTAAAATATTTACCACAAGCATATATTTGTGCATAAATTTAAACGTGATGCAAATTTCCTTCGGACCATGAGAATCGTCTTTGGACGGTTTAGGATGACGTCCTTAGACCATGATGTCCAGGGCCATGAACTTTTCAGTGAAGGATTCGCAGGCCATGAGATGATGTTCTCGGGCTATGCAAATGGTGCCTCCGAACCATGACGCCTTTGAATAATGATTATGCGAGTTTGATAGGTCCTCAGGCCATGACATGGTGTCTTCCGGCTATGAGGATGATGCCTTTAGACTATGATGACTTCAGACAAGTCGGTGATATTTCAGCCCATGATATGCAAAGACATGATTCTAGAAGCAACAACACAAGGCTTACTCTTGTGTGAAGCTGAGGGCATAGCTTAACCCGGGAGAAGAAAAATAGATAATACAAGGGAGACAGTGCTTAGTATCGTGCAAGGTTCGGGACATGGCTTAGTCCCATGCAAAGATTGAGACAGGGCTTAGTCTCATGCAGATAAAATGCAATGCTTAGCCTTGTGCAAATATGGAGGCAGGGCTTAGCCTCATGCAAGACTTGGGACAGGGCTTAGTCCCATGCAGAAATTTGGGATAAGGCGTAGTCCCATGGAAATAGAAAGCATTGCTTAGCCTTATGCAAATATGGAGGCAGGTCTTAGCCTAATGCAAGACTTGGGACAGGGCTTAGTCCCATGAAAATAGAAGGCAATGCTTAGCCTTATGCAAATAGAGAGGTAGGGCTTAGCCTCATGAAAGATTGAGACAGAGCTTAGTCTCATGCAGAAATTCGGGACAAGGCTTAGTCCCATGCAAATAGAAGGCAATGCTTAGCCTTATGTAAATATGGAGGCAGGGCTTAGCCTCATGCAAGTAGAAGGCAATGCTTAGCCTTACGCAAATATGTAGGCAGGGCTTAGCCTCATGCATGACTTAGCCTTATACAGATAGAGAGGCAGGGCGTAGCCTCATGTAAGATTTGGGACAAGGCTTAGTCTAATGCAGAAATTCGGGACAAGGCTTAGTCCCATGAAAATTGAAGGCAGAGCTTAGCCTTATGCAGATAGAGAGGCAGGGCTTAGCCTCATGTAAGATTTGGGACAAGGCTTAGTCTCATGCAGAAATTCGGGACAAGGCTTAGTCCCATGAAAATTGAAGGCCTAGCTTAGCCTTATGCAGATAGAGAGGCAGGGCTTAGCCTCATGCAACATTGAGACAGAGCTTAGTCTCATGTAGAAATTCGGGACAACGCTTAGTCCCATGAAAATTGAAGGCAGAGCTTAGCCTTATGTAGATAGAGAGGCATGTCTTAGCCTCATGCAAGATTGAGACAGAGCTTAGTCCCACGCAGAAATTTAGGACAAGGCTTAGTCCCATGCAAATATAAGGCAATGCTTAGCCTTTTGCAAATATGGAGGCAGGGCTTACCCTCATGCAAGACTTGGGATAGGGCTTAGTCCCATGAAAATAGAAGGAAATGCTTAGCCTTATGCAAATAGAGAGGCAGGGCTTAGCTCATGGAAGATTGAGACAGATCTTAGTCTCATGCAAAAATTTGCGACAAGGCTTAGTCCCATGCAAATTGAAGGCAGATCTTAGACTTATGCAGATAGAGAGGCAGGGCTTAGCCTCATGCAAGATTTGGGACAAGGTTTAGTCTCATGCAAGCAGAACAGATAATAGATGATAGCAAAGTGTTTCTTAGTTGGAAATGAGTTCGGTATCATTGTTATTATGAAGACCGTGATTCCAGGGTATGCGTATTCCTTGCTCCTGCATTTAAAGAAAAATTTTGAGTTCTGTAAGGGGGAGGTTCGTTGTGCCCCCGTCAGCTTGCTTGACTTGCTTCAATCTGTCTGAAGTCCTTGTTCAAATTATCGGGGCAGCATTTGCTAAACAGAGTTTATTTCCAAAGCAGGCATGCCTAGTTTCGAAGATATAGTAAAAATATATCTTTAGAAATTGGCTATACGAACCTGTGACTGTGGCACGATCGGAGTCATTGCGACTTCTCCTGCTGTAGAATTTTGAGGGGTCCTCCTCAAAATTCCGCCCCAGTTAGGTGGACAAACATTTCTGACTACCGTATATGCTACAATTTGCTGAACTTGCTTCGGAATTTTGAGGGTCCTCCTAAAAAATCTGCCCCAGTTTCTGGTTGTGGGGAGAATAGAAGTTTTATTGAATTATGACCGAACCCACAGGGTTTTCAGCAAGATGATCTTCCAGTGCCTTTCCTTTGACTGCTTTCTGAGTTACATAGACAATGTCGAATTTACTCAACAGGATTTTCCACTTATCCAGCTTCCCAGTGGGCATAGGTTTCTGAAAGATATACTTCAAGGGATACATCCTTGATATGAGATATGTTATGTAAGCACAGAAGTAATGCCTCAATTTCTGAGCTATCCAGGTCAGAGCACAACAGGTACGTTCTAGTAGAGAGTACCGCACTTCATATGGAGTAAACTTCTTACTCAGGTAGTAGATAGCCTGTTCTTTTCTTCCTGTATTGTCGTGCTGCCCCAGAACGCAGCCGAAAGCTCCATCTAGCACTGCAAGGTAGAGTAGTATTGGCCTACCTGGCTCTGGCGGGACCAAGACTGGTGGTGTTGATAAGTAATCCTTGATTTTTTCAAAAGCCTTTTCACAATCCTCAGTCCAACTAGTTGCAGCGTCCTTCTTGAAAATCGGCTCACATATAACTGTAGAATGGGCTAGGAAACGGCTGATGTAATTTAGCCGTCCCAGGAAACTCATTACATCCTTCTTACTCTTTGGCGATGGCATCTCTTGGATGGATTTTACTTTTGACGGATCCAATCTATCCCTCGATAGCTAACGATGAATCCCAATAGCTTTCCGGCAGGAACCCCAAATGCGCACTTTGCGGGGTTTAGTTTCAGGTTGTACTTCCGCAGTCTATCGAAGAACTTCCTCAAGTCCGCTATATGATTCGTGGATTTCTTGGATTTAATGATGACATCATCCACATATACCTCAATCTCATTATGTATCATGTCATGAAATATAGTGTCATGGACTTCATGTAAGTGGCCCCAACGTTCTTTTGGCCAAACGACATCATCTTGTAATAATACACCCCCCATGGTGTAATGGAAGCTGTTTTCTCAGCGTCTTCCTCGTCCATCCAGGTCTGATGGTAACCAGAAAAACAATCTACAAAGGATTGGAGTTCATGCTTAGCACAATTGTCGATCAAGATGTGTATGTTTGGAAGCGGGAAATCATCTTTTGGGCTAGCTCTGTTGAGATCCCGATAATCGACACAAACTCTGACCTTCCCACCCTTCTTCAGAACTGGAACGATGTTGGCTAGCCAAGTTGGGTATTCAACCACCCTGAGGACCTTGGCCTTGATTTTCTTGGTAACCTTCTCCTTCATTTTCAGACTCATATCAGGCTTGAATTTCCTGAGTTTCTGCTTTACTGGCGAACACATTGGGTTTGTAGGCAACTTGTGAGCCACACTAGATGTACTTAACCCAGTCATATCATCGTATGACCATGCAAAGATGTCCTCATACCCTTTCAAGAATTATGTGTACTCTTCTTTTTCTGACGGCGACAAGTGAATGCTGATGTGGGTCTCCTTGGCAGTTTCAGAATCTCCCAAGTTGATAATTTCAGTTTTGTCTAGGTTGGACTTAGGCTTGTTCTCAAAGTCCTCTACTTCTCTAACTATTTCCTCAGGTATGACATCCTCTTCTTCTGAATCACAATCCTTTTGTTGCGTTGCCTCATTACATGTCACAGTTGCCGGTTCATCGAGATAGGAAATAGTAATGATGTATAGATAAAGATACAAGAGAAAAGTGGTAATAATAAACATCAATTCATTGAAAGTGTTAAACAAATGCGATTTTCAATAATTTAAAAAACGTTTTTGGAACATTGGAAATGTTATTTTAAAACAGAATGTCAAAAAGGGAAATCATCATATTCTTTTCTTGGAAAACCAAATAAACAAATGTTGTTCAGCCTTGATACCCGGGGACTCGTCGGGCCTTGGATGGTCTGGCAGTCCAGTTCTTGAGGAATGATCCTCTCTCCACAGCTCGGATGGTAGGGCCTTCCTCCTCCTCCTCCCCCTCAACAATTATGCAGCAATCCATTTCATCATCTTCCAAGAACAGGTTCCTCAAGGTGGCCAATGCTTCTTCTTCCTTTGATCCCAATATAACGTCGGTCTGCTGGAAAGTCTGACTCAGGTGCGGTATAGGCTGCTCAAGCGGATAGTATGGACCACACCATGGTGGTGACCAGTCATCGTATTCCTGCCAGGTGTATTGGTACCCCATCCCAAAGGTGGTACCATGGAGCTTCAGATGTATTGGCTTGGAGATACCCTGAAGATTTTTACCGAGCCCCCTGCCAGGCTCGTACCTTTGCCATGCCAATATGATCTCTATCTTGCTATCCCACCACTTATCTTTATCGATCGTGTTGACCCGCTAAATATGATGGTAGGTTTATCCACCTAGCTTCCTTCTATTTTCAACCACTGGGATGGTTTGGATAGTGTAAATAGGGTTGCTCCCATCTTCATGGATAATTACTTCCTAGTGATTCCACTCGAACTTCATAGCCTGATGCAAAGTTGATGCTACAGCCCCAACAGTGTGTATCCAGGGTCGAACCAACAGCAGATTGTAGGATGCAGATATATCCAGTACGTGAAACTCGACATCAAACCATGTAGGCCCCATATGTAGACAGAGATTAGCCTCTCCAATGATAGCTCTCTGGGACCAATCGAATGCTTTCACATTCATAGTTCCCTCTCATATCTCATGTAGGCCTTTGACCAACCTCTTCAGTGTTGTTAATGGGCAAATGTTGAGACTAGATCCCCGGTCAATCAGAACTCTAGAAATCAACTTGTCTTCACATTGCACTGTGATGTGCAGTGCCCTGTTGTGATTTAAACCTTCGGGTGGCAGCTCGTCCTCGTGGAAGGTGATTTTGTGGTTTTCCAACACTTATCCTACCATATTGGCCATTTCTCCACCAGTGATGTTGTTAGGCACGTATGCTTCACTCAATACCTTTAATAGAGCATTCCTGTGTGCCTCTGAATTTTGTAGCAGCGACATGATAGATATCCGAGCGGGAGTCTTGTTCAAACGATCAACAACGGAATAATCCCTTGCTTGTACCTTTCTCCAAAGGTCATCTGGACCGGTTTTAATAATGGGAGGTTTGTTGGAGGCCTGCTTACTGGACTCTCCCAAATGCTCTGGTGTATAAACCCTGCCTGTTCTGGTCATCCCTTGTGCGGCACTGGATTCTTCCATTTTTGTCTTTCCTTTTCTTCTAGCTAAAACCATAATCCCAGGGTACAACATTGGTACTGAAGGGCAGTGTGGTTGATACCATCACTGTGAAAGGTGTGGCTACTTCCATCTCAAGTGGAACAGGTGCAGCTGCAGGCGGTGCTACCTCAACTTCAAATGGAACCGATGTGGTTACTTCAACCTCAACTGGTGGTTGTATCTGTACCACAATCAGATTGAGCGTGACTGCGGGTTTCTTAGGATTGTCACCCTCTTTGATAAGTCCAATTGATCCCTCGGGATCCCATTCTTCATCTGTTTCTATCACATTGATCCCTTCGCCCCTTTGATCTGGAAGAGGATTGTTGCGAACTGGGTGTAGCTTCCTTTGCCTGGATGACCTTATTATCAATCAAGGTCTGGATTTTATCTTTCAATGTCCGGCACTAGTCAGTGGTGTTCCCTTTCGTACCGAAATGATATGCACAAGTTTTATTTGGATTGAACCACTGGGATGAATTCTCTATGGACACAGCAAGAATAGGAGTAACGTAACCAGTAGCCTTCAACCTTTCATACAACTGGTCAATGTGTTCATAGATGGCGGTGTATTGTTTTGGTGGTCTGTGTTCAAAGTTAGGCCGAGGTCTTGGGTAGTTTGGACGAGTTGGTGGTGATTGGAAGTGAGATGGTTGGCAATTATATGTGTGATAAGCATTGTCTGGTTGGGAATATCTGGGAGGTGATTGTTGATATGTAGGTGGAGGTGCTTGGTATGTAAGCGGAGAGGTCTGATATACAAGTGGTGTTTTGGGTCCTTGGGCGACCATTACTGTTACTGCATCCTTTTTCTTTGATATACCCCCTGACTGTAATGCTTTATTCGTGGCCTGCAGCGCCTTGACATTTTTCACCATACGGCTTTTAATTCCCTCATCAATCCTTTCTCTGAGTTTGATGATATCGGAGAACTTATGATTTTCAATGACTACCAACCTTTCATAGTACTGCGGATCCTGTGCTCTGACGAAGAACTTGTTCATCTGTTCCTCGTCCAATGTCGGCCTGACCTTGGCTGCTGCTGACCTCCAACGAGTAGCATACTCACGAAAGATCTCAGTAGGCTTCTTTTTTAAGTTCTGGATGTAAAAGACATCCGGCGCATTCTCTGTTTTAAACCTGAATATATCCATGAAGTCAGATTCCATACTCACCCAGTTGGCCCACTTCTTAGGATCCTGGCTTATGTACCAGGACAAAGCATCTCCCGTAAGACTCCCCGTAAAAAGCTTCATTCGGATCCTTTCATCCTTTCCGACCCCTAAAAGCTTGTCACAATAAGTCCTTAGATAAACCCTGGGATCACCTGTTCCGTCAAACATTTCGAACTTGGGAGGTTTGTAACCCTCCGGCAGCTCCACATCTGGATGTATGCATAGGTCTTCGTAGTTCAGACCTTCTATATTTTTTCCTCCTTCGACGCCCTGAACTCGACTTGTCAACTTCTTGAGCTCTTCAGCCAAGTTCTTAATGAGCATGTCCTTCTCAGCGGATTCTGGTGTATAGGATACGGGTTGAGTGGAGTGAGGTAGGGTTTCCACATATATAGGGTTGTTATGGTGACCAGGATTTTGGGTATAATAATGATCATTGGCGGAGTTCTGGGGTTCGGGAATGATTTGTGGGGTATTTTGTGGAGTATGGTAGGTGTTTTGCTGATATTGTGGATGGATAGTTTGATTATGTGGTGGGGTTGTATAATGGTGAGGTGCGGGAGGATTCTTCTTGTTAGGTGTGTTTTGAGGTGGTGTGGGGTTCTGGGTTTTTGAATTGTTGATGTCTGGGATATTGAGTGTGAGGGATAGGTTTGCTAAGCTCTGGACCTGCTCGAGCTCACCTTGGAGTTCCAGTATTCTTTGTTCAAGCTGTGAAACCGCATCATTTAAGGCCTGAGTACCCCGACCATCAGAAGATTCTGATTGTTCAACATGTGTATTGTTGTCTTTTCGGGTGCCGTTCAGATCATCCATCTTTGCTTTTCCTTTGCCTTTTGGTGAACTAGGAGGAGGAGAAGGTGGAGGGCCCCTGAATCTTGTGTGATAAGCTGATGATGGCAGTATGCGTGAACCAACCCTTGGGGAATGGGAATAATCCAAAAAAGAAAGAAAGGAAAACAAAAAGTAGCCAAGTCAGTAAGAGTATATTCCCTTCCTGCTTTCCTCATAACCTTGATGGGAACATAAGGGTATATTCCCTTTAATCTGATCAACACTAAGTGAGGAGAATTCCTATACCTGATGATGAACTCATCAGTAGCTGATCCTCAGTCAAATTTTCGAAGAACTCTACCCATCCCTTAGCACTTTCTGGTTGAGCAAACGTGTCCTGAATATAAGTCATCCGCTTAGGGTGATGGAAGGCAATATGATCATTCCACGCCCTTCGCTGAAACTCCTGGCGATATTGACCCTTTTGGAGATGCTCCAATAACCAAAGCTATAGCAACAGATTGCAACCCTCGAAATGCTTGAACCCTTTTTGGCAGAGGTCCAAAGCCCGATAGATGTCAGCTATAATCATAGGGACTATGGTGTATGTTTGTCCCTCGATTCCTTCCATTAGAGTCTTGGCTACCATATACAGCCTAGTGTGAATCCTTTCCCCTTTCATTGGGAACACTATCATGCCCAAGAAGCAAACAATGAACACGAAAACTCTGCGGTGAATGTGACCCAAGGAAGTGATGGAAAAATCATCATGGCACATGAGGTAGGACTTGCTATGACCGTATCTTTCATACAAGTAGTCAAATGGTATATAATACTTCTTCAAACACTCCAGATAATTGTTGTTTTTCAGACCCATCATCTTTAGGATCCCTTTACCAGTGCGATTTTCAGGCACTAATAGACCAGGGCTTTCTGAAGGTAGCCTAGCAAATCCCCCTATTTCTTCTAGGAGTGGGTCATTTCTATGTTCCTAAAGTAGAACACAAATCTTTCACTATTCCAAAACAGGGTTGCAACTTCAATCAATATGTTGGGCTGAATGTCTAACAGGGATGGCAAGTTTCCTAGGAATTTTCTCACGTATTTCTTGTCACTCGAGGAGAGATCTTTCCACCAATCCATTAGCAGTGGTGGTATGTTGTGGACCATGCTAAACCTGGGGACCTCGTGCCTTATTTTCTGCAAAACAAATAAGGTTAGGCCCTTTTCCCCTTCCGGATTCAACTATTTATAAATCCATGATTAGCACATTGGAATTTAATTCTCCAAAATTAATGCACAAAACGTGGTTGCGTCCGTTGGGATTATGGAAACCCCGGTGGACTTTTGGATAAGGCTTGTCTTAAAGGGTTATTATGCAGACAACACATTAACCCGACTAGGTTTTGACCATTATGCATGCACAACTATAATTAGAGTAAGGTTGCTATGAGGGTCTATACCGGTACCCTCAAGCGGACAACTTTAGGAGGAAAGTCACCGAACCGTAGATTGCACCGCTAATCGACTAGTTTTACCGCAAATATGCCTTTTTGAATTTAAAGGGTGATATATAGGAAGAGCGCAACCACTCATCAAGCGTTGCTATAGGATTGATTACGCACGAGTGGAATATGATGTTGAGCATGATTTATGCAACAGTAAATAGCATGTTGTGACATATTTGCATGTTAGAAAAGCAATAAATGCAGTATTTAACAATTGAAATACAGTTAAGAAGGAAAACAAGGAGACAAGTCAGTTTCGTAGTAGAGAAATAAATACTTGAAAATAAAAAAATAAGTTCACGTAAAAGGAAAGGGAAAGGGTGCACATGTATCAACAAAATAAAGCATGCTTAGACTAATTCATAAAACAAGTTTGTCATGGTAAGAGCCTAGAATCCCTAGCAGAGTCGCCATGCTGTCACGCCCCCTTTTTCCTTCGCGGAGTCCGGGGTTTCGACATTCTTTGGGACAACTCATTTCCTTTTGGGAAAGGGGTATAGAAATTGAAGAGTCCCCACCTGATAGATTAAGGTGCATTAGGTCACCTAATGCAAATAACACATAAAACCCAGTTTACATTACCAGAGATTAGGTAAGGGCTCGAAATTACCTTGAGGGAAAGGTGTTAGGCATCCCTCGAGGTTCACAACGATGGGTCCCGGCAAAAATCTTTTTTGTGAATTAGTCATTAAGGAAATAAACAATTTAAACATATAGGGGTAAAATGGGAAATAAAAGGGTCCTAGGTTTATTAGCCTATAGGATCACTTCTGTGCAATACCCGGTAAGCTTTTCTCAATTAGAGGTGTTACGCGTGGCATTAGCGCACATGTCATCATATCCTTTACTACCCAATTACCCTCCTCTTAATGGTTATATAAGCGATTCTAATTAATGCGTATTCTATGCGTGCATTACCCGTCCCATATATGTGGTCCTAGAGGTGTTTAGGACTTCTAGTTAAGGTGGTTCTAGACTCACCTACGGTTCTTAAAAGGAGAAAATCTAAGAGACAAACAAAACAAATAGGACTGTCATATAACAAATCAATGAAAGGCTCACATTTACCTCCACAAGTAAGCAGACAATTGCTCGTCTCAAACAAGAGTTTTTAAAACACCTTAAAGTCCTATAGAAGGATATCTAGGTGAGCACAAAGCAGAATATATTCAGTGTTTTACTAAGGCGAGGCAGTGAATACCTAATCTATTTGCCTACTGATTTTATCACTTCCTGAATCTGGGTAATTTATAAACGGTCAAACAAAACACAGATTTAATAACTTCAGAATATTAGTCGTCCTACAGGCTTGCCTAGGTGTGGATCACCAGTATTCTATAAATATGATATCTAATCGTTAATCGGAACCATATTATCTAATGATCAATTTTAAACGGGTAGATTTTATTCATTAGACCCTCTAGGTATGTTGTCTAGGTGCTAAATAACCGCAAACATTACAGAACCGGTTTTACATGTTCATCTCTATAAGCATGATGTCTAGGTGTTGAGACTGTTTTTATGCATATTCCTTATTGGCCTGATGATGAAACTTATTTCACACAATTTAACTATAGGCATGATATCTAGGTGAGTGCAAATAAAGTCCTAGAAACATGATATCTAATGCACACAGGAAAGTTTATGAGCATGGTTATTAAGGCAGAATTGATAAACCACCTAGAAATAGGATTTCTAATGCAGATATGAGCGTGCAGAATTTGAGAAATGGAAGTTTAGAACAAATAATATGGTGAACCTATATGCATATTCTCTAATGCACATAGCAGTCCTATAAAAATGGTTTCTAATGCATATAGGTAGTCATAACAATCCTAGGAGCATAATTTCTACCCAATTCCCCACAAATTATATAAAACCCCTCCCGTTTTACTAATATCCCCAATATCTGTTTTTACAAGAATTATTATTACAGACCAGAGGTAAATGCATTACAAAAATAAGATCACTATACTATAAGGAGCCTAGATAGGCCCAAAGTAAACCTAGAAAACCAAGACTTCAACCAAGTCTGATGTGCCAACATCTCATAGTATCCAAGATGGTATTCCGGTGTGTCAAAGTTCCCAAGGGCCTCAAGGAGCCCGGGCAATGCTCACACCAAGACTCCTTTATAAAGAGTAAATGGGATCCCCAATAGCCGGAGACAAAAGATTCATAAGTAAACGGGCCTCTACTTGAGCCTCCAAGGATAAAGGTACATGAATAGCCATACAATTTTAGTGCAGTGTGGAAAGGCCAACCCTAGTGTCTCAGAGTTCGGAGTAGTCTCATGGACTCCTAGGAAGTGCTCACACTGGAGGGGCAGGATCCTAAATATTCTAAGAGTAGGAGTGGAAGATAGTGATTGAAAGAGTAGAAATAGTTTTAAGAAAACAGTTCAGAAGTGAAACAGATCAGAAGTGAAAATAATTCAGAGGTGAAAATAGTTTAGAAGTGAAAACATATTAGAAGTGAAAAACAATTTAGATTACCTAGTCACAAAGTCTCAAACAGAGACTCACATTACCTATATTAAACATAGTTTATTAGTTAACCCTAGGTGAGCATATGCTGAGAACAAACAAAAGCAGAGAGAGGGGAGCCGGGGTTAGGCACATAAGAACCCTGAATCAGGAGCACATAGAGACAGGGTGGAAGAAGCATGCGAGTTAACAGGAACATAGAGCAAGCAGGGGTAGATTGACATTCATAACATTCCCCAGGACATACTGATTTAGGATCTTAAACAGGAAACACCTAAGTCTAATAGCCATACCTAATGATAGAAGTAATTATACTGACTAGAAGCAATAGACATGAAAACATAGAAGTTTAATGTAGGAGTAGTCATGCTAATCAATTCATAGAGAGGACGGGGATTTAACTACACAGAATTGGTCATGCCAATTGCGGTCAATGGACATCAAAGATAAGAGTCTCAATGCATGAGTGACCATGTTCATTTAAAGCGATAAACAAGAAATGATTGAAGCTTAAACATAGAAATAGACGTGCTGATTAAGCATTAATATGGAGAGAAACAGAGTTAAACACAATAGTAGACATGCTAATTGAAATACAGAAGAGGCATGGATCCAACAGAAGTAAAGCCAATAGATGAGAGAGCACATAGGTTCGAGCTTCATAGTATAATAAATTACATTAAGAGTAGAAACTTACCAGCTAAAGGAAGCAAAACAGAAGGTAAAGTATGCAGGATTCAATGGTCTAGCCTTGGCTTTCAGCCGGCTAGACTATGTAGTAAGCACAAGTAGCATATGAGAGCAAAGTTTTTTTGTTGTTGTGTTTTTTGAACTATTGTCCGTGTTTGAAGAATCAGAATAAGAGTGTATATATAGAACTTAGGGAGTTAAAACAAATAAGGTAAAAATAGAGTTCATAAATAAGGCAAGTAAATATAACCAATCAGTTAATTGGGGCTAAACCCAACTAATTTGCACAAACAGAATCCGAGAAGGTCACATTAGCACAAGGAGAATCAATTATCAGCCTTGATTGGGACTCAAATAAGGTAAACAAATCACTTATTGACCATAAATTAAATAATTAGTCGGAATGGCTATTAGGGTTTAGGGAGTGGGCGAGAGAGAATGGAGGGGTTAGGGGGAAACGATGACGGCAGAAGGGAAAGGAATGAAAGGGTTAGGGTTGGTTTTAGAATTAAATTGGTAAGAAATGATGTGGACCGTTTCTTAGAATCAACGACCACAATCAAGCGGGGTACTGGGTCAGGTAGGCACGAATTGGGCCTGGGGGTGAATTGGGCTGGTATTTTTTAGGGTCTGGGCTGGTATAAAGACTTAGGTCCGAAAATTAAAGGAATTAACAAGGTTAATTGTTAAATACCCAATTAATTAATAAGATAATTTGTAAAAAAATAATTAACAAATTGTAAAAAATGAATTTCATGCATAAAATATTTTAAAACAATTATTCAATATTTTAAAAATATAAAAAGTAATTTTCTTGTGAAATAATGTAATAATGCATGTGTGGGTTGTTATTGCAAAGTTATTGCAAATATAACCAAAAATATAAATGTGGCTATTTATAAAATAATTAAAGCTTAGAATGAATATAAATAGTGAAATTAAGCCATAAAAAATGTTATAAGATTATTTTTAATGCAATTATTAATTATTTATATAAACAAATACTGGGATAAATTAATTAAAAATCCTAAAAAAATGCAGAAATTGTGGAAAAATATTAGTTGACGCTAATGCATTGTTTTGAAGGTATATATGCATTTTCAAAATATTATAGGGAAAAACTAGGTATCAACAACTGCCCCTCTTTACCTGGGAAGGATGAAAGAGTTGTCGGGTAAAGACATGATGGCCAATTTTGACCGAGTAGGATGATTTGAGAGGCATAGGCTGCACCCTGGTTTCTGAGCTGCCAACATATGCCTGGTTTTACAGGAATATGGCCGTGTGTAGTTCTGGATCCATCGGCGGAAGATACCAATGAAGTTATCACAAGGACGGACACAAGGTTTTTGGATAGGCGGAAAGGTTGCGGTCAAGTTTGAGATAGTATGAAGGAACTGGAGCAGGATTGCTCCTGTTGGGGTAGCGGTTGCTCGTTGGGTTATCTGCAAGTAAAATATGTACCACAATCATATATTCGTGCATAAATTTAAACGTGATGCAAATTCCCTTCGGACCATGAGAATCGTCTTTGGACGGTTGAGGATGACGTCCTTAGACCATGATGCTCTGGGCTATGAATTGTTCAGTGAGGGATTCGCAGGCCATGAGATGATGTTCTCGGATTCTGTGCCTACTGTTCACTGAGATTCCTTCTATGGATTATGTGCCTATTGTTCGAGAGTTTCTTGAGGTATTTCTTGTAGACCTACTGGGGATGCTACCCGATAGGGATATTGACTTTTGCATTGATGTGGCTCCAGACACCCAGACCATTTCTATTCTGCCATACCAGATGGCCCCGCAGAGTTGAAAGAGTTGAAGGAATAGTTTCAGGATTTGCTTGATAAAGGCTTTATTAGACCTAGTTTCTCTCCCTGGGGTGCACCGGTGTTATTTGTGAAGAAGAAGGATAGGTAAATGAGGATGTGTATAGATAATAGGCAATTGAACGAGGTCACAATCAAGAACAAGTATCCGTTGCCGAGGATTGATGATTTGTTTAATCAGCTTCAGGGTGCCAAGGTGTTTTCCAATATTGAATTCAGATCTGGCTACGATCAGTTGAGGATTAGGGCGTCCGACATCCCTAAGAAAACTTTTCGGACGCGATATGGGCACTATGAGTTTTTTGTGATGTCCTTTAGGTTGATTAATGCCCCAGCAGCATTCATGGACTTGATGAACCGAGTGTTCAAGCATTACCTGGATTCATTTGTGATTGTGTTTATTGATGACATTTTGATATACACCCGCAGTCAGGAGGAGCATGAGCAGCACCTCAGGATAGTGCTCCAAACTTTAAGGGATAGTCAGTTGTATGCTAAATTTTCAAAGTGCAAGTTTTGGTTGGATTTAGTTGCTTTGTTGGGTCACGTCATATCAGTAGAGGGTATTCAGGTGGATCCTAAGAAGATTGAAGCAGTCAAGTACTGTCCTCGACCCACTTCAGCCACGGAGATTAGGAGCTTCTTGGGTTTGGCGGGTTATTACCGCCGGTTTGTGGAGGGTTTTTCATCTATAGCAGCCTCGATGACTAGGTTGATGCAGAAGGGTGCCCCGTTCAGATGGTCGGATGAGTGTGAGGCGAGCTTTCAGAAGCTCAAGACAGCTTTGACTATAGCACTGGTATTAGTACTACCATCAGGTTCAGGATCTTACACGGTATATTGTGATTCCTCCCGTGTTGGGCTCGGAGCAGTATTGATGCAGGAGGGTAGGTTGATTGCATATGCGTCTCGTCAGTTGAAGGTTCATGAGAAGAATTACCATGTCCATCACTTAGAGTTGGAAGCCATTGTTCACGCGTTGAAGATTTGGAGGCACTATCTTTATGGCATGCCGTGTGAGGTTTTCACGGATCATCGCAGCCTTCAGTATTTGTTCAAGCAAAAGGATCTCAATTTGAGGCATAGGAGATGGTTAGAGCTATTGAAAGACTATGATGTCACAATATTGTATCATCCGGGAAAGGCCAATGTGGTGGCCGATACATTGAGTAGGAAGGCAGTGAGTATGAGCAGCTTGCTTTCATCCCGGTCGATGAGAGACCCCTAGCTTCAGATATTCAGACTTTGGCCAATCAGTTTGTGAGGTTGGATATTTCAAAGCCCCACTGTGTTCTAGCTTTTACAGTCGCTCGGTATTCCTTGTTTGATCGTATCAGAGATCGGCAGTATGATGACCCTCAGTTAATGTTCCTTAGGGATACAGTTTGGCACGGTGGTGCCAAGCAGGTTACAGTTGGGGATGATGGTGTTTTGAGGATGCAGAGCCGGGTATGTGTGCCTAATATTGATGGGCTTCGTGAGTTGATCCTTGAAGAGGCTCACAGTTCTCGGTATTCTATCCAGCCGGGCGCTGCCAAGATGTACCAGAACCTACGACAATATTATTGGAGGAGGAGGATGAAAAAGGATATAGTGGCTTATGTAGCTCGGTGCCTGAATTGTTAGTAGGTGAAGTATGAGCACCAGAGACTCGGTGGTTTGCTTCAGTAGATGGAGATTCCTGAGTGGGAGTGGGAGCGTATCCCTATGGACTTTGTTGTTGGACTCCCATGGACTCAGAGGAAGTTCGACGCTATGTGGGTTATTGTGGGTAGGCTGACTAAGTCAGCGCATTTCATTCCTGTGGCAGTTACCTATTCCTCGGAGCGGTTAACAGAGATTTATATCCGGAGATCGTCTGTCTGCACGGTGTGCCCGTGTCTATCATTTATGATCGAGGTACACAGTTTACCTCGCATTTCTAGATAGCAGTACAACGTGAATTCGGTACGTGGGTCGAGTTGAGCACATCATTTCATCCGCAGACAGACGGACAATCCAAACGTACTATTCAGATCTTAGAGGATATGCTCCGCGCCTGTGTCATTGACTTTGGAGGTTCTTGGGACCAGTTCTTGCCGTTATCAGAGTTTGCCTACAATAATAGCTACCAGTCGAGCATTCCGATGGCTCCCTATGAGGCATTATATGGTAGACGGTGTAGATCGCCAGTTGGGTGGTTTGAGCCGAGGGAGGCTCGGCTATTGGGTACAGATCTAGTGCAGGATACCTTGGATAAGGTTAAGATCATTCAGGAGAGATTTCGTACAGCTCAGTCCAGGCAAAAGAGTTATGCTGACCGTAAGGTTCGAGATGTGGCATTCATGGTCGGGGAGAGGGTGTTGCTTCGGGTGTCGCCCATGAAGGGTTTCATGAGATTTGGGAAGAAGTGAAAATTGAGCCCTATATATATCGGGCCTTTTGAGATTCTCGATAGAGTGGGAGAGGTGGCTTATAGGCTTGCGTTGCCTCCAGGGTTGTCCTCAGTTCACCTATTATTCCATGTGTCCATGCTCCGGAAGTATCATGGTGACCCGTCCCACGTATTAGATTTCAGCTCTGTCCAGTTGGACAAGGATTTGACTTATGAGGAGGAGCCGGTAGCCATCCTAGATCGGCAGGTTCGTCAGTTGAGGTCGAAGAGTTACCCTTCAGTTCGAGTGAAGTGGAGAGGTCAACCTGCTGAGGAAGCTACTTGGGAGTCCGAGTCGGACATGCGGAGTAGACATCCCCACTTGTTCGCCAGTTCAGGTACTTCTCTATGTCCGTTCGAGGACGAACGTTTGTTTTAGAGGTGGAGAATGTGATGACCCATCTTACGTGTTAGAAGCCAATCCGGGGTTCCGAGGCCTTCAAAACCTCATTTTATTTCTCCTCAATTTTCATGCGCATTCCGGGCGCGTTTCCGGAAAGCCTTTGTGTGGAAATTTGAGAAATAATAGTTTTAACCTTTAAAAATTGATTCTTTTGTTGACTTTGATCAACGTTTTGAGTAAACGGACTCGCACCTGTGTTTCGGCGGTCCTGGTGGGTTCTTAATAAAATATGGGACCTGGGCGTATGCCCGGAATCAAATTCCAAGGTCCCAAGCTCGAGAAATGATTTTTTGATGAAAACATTGTAAGACTGAAAATCCATAGAATTAAAGAAATCGATTAATGTTGATCACGTTGGTATCGATCCGTATTTTGGTACCGGAGCCCGGTACAGGTTTATTATAATATTTAAGTCATGTATGTGAAATTTTGGTAGAAATCGGAATTTATTTGAAGTGATTCGAACCTTGGTTGAGAAAATAGAAGTTTTGAAACTATCTTGAAAATTTCATGAGTTTTGGTGCTAGATAGTTTTAGGTGTTATTTTTGTGATTTGATCGCACGAGCAAGTCCGTATGATATTTTTAGACTTGCGTGCATGTTTGGTTAGGAGCCCTGAGGGCTCGATTGGGTTCCGGATAGGCTAAGGAGTGAGTTAGACTTAGAATTTTTCTGGCGTCTACATTTTCTGGGAACTGGCCTCTGATCTCGCAATTGCGAGGTCAGTGTTCTCATTTGCGAACATCCCCATTTTCTGTCAGGTTCACATTTGCGGACAATTTATTCGCATTTGCGATAAATGCCTAGATCAGCCTAAGCTCACATTTGCGACAAATTGGTCGCATTTGCAGAAGGCCAGCAACCGTATTTGCGATGGGAGTATCGCATTTGCAATGGGAACTGGGTAAGGCAATTCTTCGCATTTGCTACCAAAAGGTTCGCATTTGCGACAGCAGCAGAAATGCGATTGGTTCGCATTTGCGACACTTTTCTCGCATTTGCGAGCTTCGCAATTGCGAAGCTCTGGTCGCAAATGCGATATCCGCAGCTGATAACCTGGGTAATTAGACGGGATTTTTTCATTTTTCAATCTTTCAAAACGTTCCCAAACCTTTTAGGCGATTTTTCAAAGGCAAGTTCTTTTCGAAATTTGGGGATTTGGACCTCGAATTAAGGTCGGATTTCAAAACCAATTATATATCCGGGCTCGGGGGTGAATGGGTAGTTGGGTTTTGACCAAGCGGGCCGGGGGGTTGATTTTTGACTTTTTGGGGAAATTGTTGGGAAACTTATAATTATGCATTGGAGTTGGTTTCTTTAGTAACTGATATTATTAAGTTGATATTGACTAGATACGAGTGGTTCGGAGGTGGAAAATAGAGGAAAAGCATTAATTGAGCGTTGAGTTGGCCGTCGGATTGAGGTAAGTGTTTGGTCTAACTTCGACTTGAGGGATTAGGAGTACCAGACTTAATTGCTACGTGAAATTGCATGTGTGTAGCGTATAGGTGAGGTGACGAGTACCTATGCGCCGCCAAATTACTTGTTTAGCCTACTCGCTTCCCCGTTCCCAATTTATTATCTTCCCGTCTTAACTGTTTCATGCTTATTGATGCTTTTATGTCTACTTGTTTTTGTTAGATATTGTTTTACTTATTTGAAAGTATTAGTTTCTTCGTAGTTTCATTGTGGTAAATAAATGGTTAAGCTGGTTGTCGGTGTTTCATGGTACATTCCGGTTGGTCTCGATGCGTAGTAATAATTGGTGAAGTTCCCTAATTGTTTTGTTTTCCGTTTACATTGGTTTGAGGCATACATGTTTCGGAGGGTTTGAGATAAATTGTGAAGCATTTGTTCTTATATGTGACTGATGATTGTCTGGTGGGATCGGGTTGCATGCCGAAACAAGGAGTAATAAGGGTGGACAGGTGGGATCGGGTTACACGCCGCAACAGGAAGAATAAGGGTGATATATTGAGGAGTAATAAGGTCGGACATGTGGAATCGGGTTGCATGCTGCAACAGGAGGAATAAGGGTGAATGTTCATATTGTTACTTTTTATATGGTGGGCTCGGGATGCACGCCGCATCATTTGGTTGTTAATTTGTACTACTTCTACTATGATTTTGTTCTGTAGCATTGAAACTTTCTTAAGGATTGGTTATAGCTGAGTACTAGCAAGATAACTGGGTTCCGTATCTAATTACTGCAAGTTACTGTTCTATTTTATTTCGCACTTCCTTTTTGCTTTATTATAAACTGAATATAGGTTATATTATAAAATCCATGTCGTAGCCTCGTCACTACCTCATCGAGGTAAGGCTCGGCACTTACCAGTACATGGGGTCGTTGTATTGATGCTACACTCTGCACTTCTGTGCAGATTTTGGAGCTAATTGTGGCTGATCGAGAGGTCGGTTGCAGATATCGCCTAGGAGACCAAAGGTAGTCCTGCAAGCGTCTGCAGGCCCTGGCGTCCCCTCCTATACTTTACATTTCTGTTTTATTTCTCTTCGAGACAAATGTACTTTTCTTTCAGTCTCATACTTGTAGATATTCATAGAATTTTCGTGAGTTGTGACACCAGTTCTTGGTGGTAATAGTTTTTATTAATATTTCTAGGATAATCGGTTAATTATGTACTTCTGCTTCTATTTCGTTGAGTTAGCTTATTAAATTTTGATTATAAAAAGAAAAAGTAACGAAAAAAGGTAAATAGAACTCTAATGTTGGCTTGCCTAGCGAGTGCGATGTTAGGCGCCATCACGGTCCGGGCGGGGGGAAATCTGGGTCGTGACATAGAGTTTGGGCGGGATTTCGAGTTGGGATTTCAAAATAGAGTCAAAGAGCCATTAGAAAAAGCAAATCAAACCCTTGATGTTGATTTCCTATGCAGTGAAATAAGGTTTTCTGAAAAGAAATTTTGGCTTTATGTGTTGAATGAATCATTAAGGGTACATTGATGATATAGGGAGCAAAACATTCGAAGAGCTAAGATGGAAGGGGAAGGAAAATTTCACCAAAATAGGGTGACATATCTCTGTGAAAGCTTAAAAATCAATGGAGCTTGTCTAGAGGAGGAAAGGGAGAGAAGAAGATAATTGGAGGGTTAGATTTTAGTAGGAGTTCTGGAGGGTTCTATTGTATGGGCTAAAGTGGAGGATTTCGTTTGGGCCTAATTGGTTGGCTGAGTGAGTTAAATAAATGGGCTAACCATGAATGAATTTGTTCTTTGGATATTTAGACTTCATGGGTTAGCTGATGGCCGGAATTTGGGTTTGAAATGGTCCTGAAATTCCTTTCTTCCTTGTATTTCTTTGGGCTCCGAAATTTAATTTAATTAGCTCTTTCAAATGTATTGCATTAATATTAAGTAAATAATAATAATAATAATAACAACAACAACATTAATATTAGTATGACAATAATATTAACAATAACAATCAGTAATACTAATAATTTTAATGACAAGAATGGTAATTGTAATAGTAATCTCAATAATGATAGTACTAATAGTAGTACTAGTAATAACATAATAATAACAACAACAATAGTGTAGTAAATGGAAAATAGTATTGAAAAAATAAAATATTTGATGTATTAATAACTTAGAAGATTAAGGAAATTAATTAGAAGAAAGGAGGAATAGAATTGGATGTCAACAGTTGCCCCTCTTTGGCCGGAGACGATGTAAGAGTTTTCGGGCAAAGAAATTGACATAGTAGCCAATTTTGTTCCGACCACAGGTACGGGTTTGAAAGGATTTATCTTGTACGAATATTTTAAATATTGTGGATCGAAAGAGGTTATAGGAAAGTTATGGCTCGTATGCCGATTTCGAGTTGCCTACATATCTCGAATTTCATGAGAATCAGGTCATATGTAGTTCAAGACTTATGGTACCATGGAGTAGGACTCAACTATTGATAGGGATCTTAAAATTTTGCCCCAGTGTTGAATTACAGAGATATTGGGTACCATGACTGAAAAAAATATGTTTGAAATAAGAATTTGATTATGAATTTTGATAGCCGAGTCGAGCGGAGTTCGAAGTAGATCCTTGACCTTTGTTGGAGAGTTTGGTATTCCTCTCCAACAAACTACCCCAGTTTACTGCTAAGATATAGTTCCACGTTGCGCTATATTCCTGCAAAGCTTAACAATGCTAAAAAAAATCGTTAGGAAATAAGATGCAATATACCATAAAAGTAATCTTATGAAAATAATATTTAGGCATCAATTCATAAGAACTACAAATTTATTATGCAAACATATAAAAATATAATTTGATGGTGACATATTTCATGATCGCAATGCCATAAGAAAATTTAGCTTATGAAAATAAATGCATTTGGCAATGATTTATGAAAGATATGTTTTGGCAATGCTGATGCAAGCGGGACCACTCGGGTCAAAATAAATTGATGTCATGTGTGAGGGAGGATTAGCTCTATGTGCTATTTGAAGGCGGACGACCATGATATATTCCATTCGAGAGTGGTTAACCCAAAATATCCTATTTGAGGGCGAATGGACCCGATGTATCCTATTTGAGGGCGGATAAACCCGATATATCCTATTTGAGGGCGGATAGACCCGATATATTCTATTTGAGGGAGGATGAACCCAAAATATCCTATTTGAGGGCGGATAGACCCGATATATCCTATGTTAGGGAGGATAGACCCGATATATCCTATTAATCAGGTGGACGACCTTATGTCATATTAATCATGCGAACGACCTTATGTCCTATTACTTAGACGGACTACCTACCTCATGTCCTATTAATTAGGCGGACTACCTCATGTCCTTTTAATTAGGCGAATGACCTCATGTCCTATTAATCAGGCAGACTACCTCATGTCCTATTAAGGGGACGACCCTAAATTTCATAATTAATTTGCAATTTAGAACATTGGTGCAATGCAGAAGCTTGGTGCGATGCTTGATGTATAGTTGTAGAATTTGTAACGCAGTGCAGAGAGCTTGGTATGGTTCCTTTGAAGTAACACATTTTGATGGTACCATGAAGAGAGCTTGATGTGATGCTTTTGCAATAGCAAATGGTGCGGTCCAGAAAGCTTGATGCAATGGCTTTGTAGTAGTGAATATTGTCGGTACAATGCTAATAGTTGTCGTATCTTCATACTGATGTTTTGCTATTAATAAATTTTTGCACTCAAAGAAAAATTATGAGTTTCAAAGTTTGATTTGCGTTGGCTTGGAAATCCTTTGCTTTGCATGAATCTTGCGAATTCTGATTTGATGTTGAGCTTTGCGATAGCCTGTAATATTGTTCAAGAATAGCTAAATATGTCTTTGCATTACTCAAAGTAAATTTGTTAGTATAAAATAAAGTGGTTGATTTCATTGAACGTTAAAGTTTTGCTTTGAATCTGCAACTTGTTGCTATGGCGTCCTGGAATTTGCTGTTGTGCTTGTAACAAATATGTAACTCGAAATTTCATTTTCTGCTTTGCCAAATGATGGTGACCCTTCTGCCAGATCTTCTCCGGTTTTGGATTTTGGGTTTAATAGGAATTTTATTATGATGAGACCGAGCCCACAGGGCTGCCTATATATCCCCTCTTAAACGGGAATCAAGTCGAAACGTAGTTCATTACAAAAGTAAGGAATGATTAAAAAATAAAGCTACTCATAGGGTGCTTGCTACAGAATGATAATTCCAACAAGACATGGTGAACTTGTCTTGTCATTTGTTCAGACGACGTTTCTTCTTCGGATGCCCAACCACGCTAGGTGTATTGCTTGTACTGCTGCTAGTTGTGTTTGAGATGTTTGTTCCAACTGGTAGGTGCAGTTGCAATTTTTAGCATCAATCATATTCTGAATCTTATGCTTTAATGCTAGGCATTCTTCTGCACCATGGCCTCTAGCATTTGAATGGTAGGCACAATACTTGGAAGGATCAAATAATGGATGTGAAGGGTCGAAAATTCTTCCTTTTCTTGGTTGCATAATTCCTAAGGCATTCAATCAAGTGAATATGCTAGAGATTGATTCAGTCGGAGGTGTGAAGTAGCGAGGCTTCCTTTTCTTTGATTGGTGAGAAGCGACTTGTGCTTGATGATGTTGACGTTGAATGCTTTGTTGACGAGGAGGCTGGAGATGCATGTTACATGTGTTAGAGATGGCATGATTTTGCAAGAGCTGGTGATCATGATGGAATTACGGTTGATGCATAGTCATGGAAACTATGGCATTTTCCTTCTCTTTACCTTTCCAATTTTCTAGCTTCTCGAGTTGTAAATCATGATTGATAGTTTTCATGTTAACCTTCCCTTCTTTGATGCCACTTTCCAGGAAGTCCCCGACTCTAATCAAGTATGAGAAATTACACACGTTCACAGTGGCCAACTTTTCATAATATATGCCATTTTGTATGTCAACGAAGACTGAGATCGAATCTCTCTCGAAGAACGGAGGGTGAACCTTTGAGGCTTCAACTCTCCACCGGATTGCATAATCCTGGAAAGATTCATATGGCATTTTCTCTATTTTGTATAGGTTATGTATGTATGGATTGACTCCAAGGTTGAACTCATATTGCTTTACAAAGTCGTGAGCCATATCATCCCACATGCACCATTTGCTAAAATCTTATTTTGTGTACCAAACGAGTGCAGGTCCTGATAAGCTTTGGATAAATAACTTCATTCGGATGGCCTCATTGTGCCTGATACCAAGTAATCTGCTACAGTAGTCCTTTAGATGAGCAATGGGATTTCCCTTCCCATCAAACGTATTAAACTTTGGCACCTGGTATCCTAGTGGGATTTCTACATCTGGCTGCAAGCATAAATCTTCATATCTTAGACTGTGATAATTTCTTGATTGCAATTCTTCTCCAATGGCTTTCTTCAAATTACGGATTTCCTTCCAAATTTTCACGGCAAATCTGCTGGGTTACAGGTCTTTTATACGGGCATATTGCTAGTCGTTTTTGCTTGTCCTCCTCAAATGGAGTTGTGGTTATGGGAGGAATTATCATGACTTGATTGGGGTTGCAGGTTGATGGTATTTGTGTAAATATTGCATAAGTAGGAGTTGGGCAAGGAGATATGGTTAAACAAATGTTTTGATTTGAGTTGGAAGTAGAGGCCATATTTGGAATTAGGTCGAAAGTGTTTCCGAGATTAACCAAAATGTTTCTTTGTACCACATTCACCTTGGTACCATCAGCCCGTGCTTGCAACAATCCTTTACTAATGCTGAATTCTTTAAATCGGTTTGCCATTATAGCCTAGTCCTTTATGCAGATTCACCGTCAAAACAGTGTTCAATGCTAGGCAATCTTTAAAGAAAAGTTAAAACTTTACGAATACTAAAAAATGTTAGCATATTCATCATAATGAAATAAATTTATTAAAATAATTGATTATACGATTGGATAGAATAATCCATATGATTAAGTAGGAGCCTTAAACTAGAAACGACGGCCTATGTTGCAAAATGGATGGACAAGAATGATTTGTTATATAGAGGTCTCTAACGCTCGAGATTTGTTGACGTGAAAGTGCATTGATTTGAAATTTTGTGAAAGGTTGACTCATGTCGAACATCAAAGCTTTAGCTCTAGAATAAGTTCTTTTCCTTGCACGACTATATCATTTTTTAAAAATTTCCCTAATATTTAGGAAGTTTTTAATTATTACTCCATGGAATGATGTCTCTTTCGATCATACTCAACCTGCGTGCCAAGAACTTGCCCTAATTTCTTTGCTCTAATGAGACTGGGATTTACATAGGCTAATAAAGGGAAGGTGAATGGGGAATGATAATATTTCAAATTCTGTGATAGAGTCCTTGTTAATCATGATTCTTCTTCATACACATTGTCGGCAGCTTAGAATGCCCTTTCTAACGAGCAAGAGTGCAGATTTGAAAAAACTAGGCCTTACACTCATAATTGGGAGATACAGTTGTGTGAAATGGAGAGTAGACTTCTTCGTTGGATGAGTTCTTATGATCGACTATCATTTTCCTAATTCCATCAATTTCTTGCTCCATTGGTGCTACCTTTGTCTCAAGCTTAGCAATCTTGTCTTGATATGACTCGAATTTCTTGTATTCAAACTCATCCACATCTAAGTCAATCACTGTGATTTGGTTGGCCATATTTTCCTTGAACTTGTGTTACATTGATGTTCCACTTAAGTCAACCTCTTTTGGAAAATAGTATATCTATTCACCATAGAATACTTAAATATTGAAGGATAAGGTATAATATTAGGGAATGTGTGCTTAAGAAATCGACGAGATCGGGTCATATAATATTGTCATGTTTAAGAGAGGCCAAATATGAGTGATTTTGACCTTGAAAATAATTTACTGGTATTTGGGTATCAACAAAATCGGGATCAAAATAATTTAAAAAGATGGTAGTCAATTGACACACTCTAAAACTCTAATTTTAGTATTGGAAAAAGTAGTTGAGGCCTGGGAATAAGGTGCCAACCATTTTGAGACTTATGGGATAGTACCTCGACTAACATGCCAAAACTTAGAATTAACGGGCGCGTGAAGATTAATCTCGACGACCCAAAATAAGATGATACAGACACTTGAATTGAACAGATAAATTTTTGAATAATTTTGACGATGCAAATTGATCAAATTGTGGCCTTCTATTGCTTGGTAGATTGCACAAGTTTGGACATCTACCCACTTGTAATTGAGAGTTGGCACGAAGGTTAAAATTCAAAGACAAAGGTAGAATGCTAAGTAGATTTTAATAAACATAGAGCTATGAGGCAAATACTATACGTTGTTGGAGATAAAAGATTATGCCGCAATTGAAAAAAAAATAAGGAAGAATTGAAGGTATGAAAATTATGTGAGGCACGAACGACACTATTTTAAAAATACTTAACCACATTTTAATAAAAGGACTGAAATAAATTAACTAAAAAATTTAGATAATCCCATCGACGGGCAGAATATGCCACATAATTATGAAAGATTATACTAGTTTTTAAAGAAGTAAGAATGATATCCGCTATAGTGAAATAAGATTCTCATTGTTGTTTTAAAAAAATCATTAAGGCTAGTTTAAGGCACAAATATTGAGGAATTTCATGACAAATCGAGCTTGTTGAAGAGTTTGCAGGCAAAACGTCCTAGCTTATAAATAATAGAAGATCATGCCCAAAGATTAAAAAGATATATTAAGAATTGGAGTGGATCTAAGAGAAATATGGGCCTAAGTAAATACTTAAACGGTGCTCTAGAGTCATTAAAGAGCGCTAAGCGCGGAACAATTGGTGATTATTATTATTAAGACGCTATAAAAATAAGTAAAAGCAAAAATATAAATGAGCAAATAAAGTATACATAAAATGTAAGCAAGTTGTCAATACTTTATTGTTATTTAAAACAACACATGATGTTATTTAAAAATAATAAAGTTAAGTAATGTGACACATTCCAAAGCTTAACAAATAATATCGCATCCTAATATATGGGACCTTTTTGTGTCAGAGGTAGGCCTAGCGTGTATTAAAGGGCAAATATGCCTTTATGTGTCATTCCATATCTTTAAATTAATTAAGCAATTCTATTTTTTTTTTCAAAATAACAAAATAATAATAATAATAACAATAAAGTACATGAATTGCTTAAAACTTTTTTCTTGTAATAAGAATTTAAAAGATAGTATAATAAAAGATATTTTAGTCATGTTTAAACTTCTCGTTGTTACGCAAGATCATGTCATTTGAAAATTCTCATATATATCATCGAAAAATTAGTCATACCTCATTACCTAGTAGTTAATTAATTTAGAGCAAATGGTATACATAACTAGCGTGTTTATCCTTCAAATAATGCACATATACATGATAAGGTGTCAATTGTGGTTGAAAACCCACTTGGACATTTCGGTCAGGTTAACTAATGGATTTAATACACCTCGGGTATTGTAACGACCTGACTGGTCGTTTTGCTTCCTAGAACCCCGTACCCCTAAATAAGACTTTCCATAATTACTTTTATTGATTTATGACTTGCGGGGATGGTTGGTTCCGGATTTGGAAGAGTTCGGGTTGAAATTGGAAAACTTGGTTCCTTAAGGTTGGCCTAAAAGGCCAAGTTTGACTTAGGTCAACATTTTGAGTAAACGACCTTAGAATCAGGATTTGAAGGTTCTAATAGGTTCGTATGATGATTTCGGACTTGGGCGTATGTTTCGAACAGGTTTTGGATGACCCGGGAGCGTTTCGGCGCCAAATAGTGAAATAGATTCTTGAAGTTCTATAATTGAGGTTTGGAACGTGTTTTGATGATATCGAGGTCCAAACGGAATTCCGAGACCGGAAATAGTTCCGTAATGTCATTTATGACTTACACGCAAAATTTGGTATCATTTCGAGTAGTATAAGTACGTTTCAGCGTGTTGGAAGTAGATTTAAGAACTCAAAGTTCATAAATTTGATTTAATTGGTTTTAGGGTGTGATTCTTAGATTTAATGTCATTTCGGGCGTTCCAAAGGTTTGAGCGAGTCCGTTTTATGATTTAGAACTTGTTGTATGTTTGGACAGGGCCTCGGGGGCCCCGGATGCTATTCAGACGTTGCGCGAGGCGAGTCCAAGCTCAAAATGAGCTGTTGGTGCACCAGTTTTGGTGAGACCTCACCTGCGGTTGGACAGCTGCAGGTGCGCCGCAGAAGCGGTCGACCATTCGCAGATGCGGCACAAGAGCGGATGCCCAGATTCCGCAGATGCTGTCTTTTTCCGAAGAAGCGAAGCCGCAGGTGCGGGCATCCTTTCGTAGGTGTGATCCTTTCCAGCCCTTCCTCTTTTGGCAGATGCGGACGATAGTCCGCAGAAGCACGATCGCAGGTGCGAAAGGATTGGAGGCAGTAAGGTTATTTTAAAAATGGGACTTAGGAATATTTGAGGTCATTTATTGCATCCTTGGGAGATTTAGGAGCTTCCAGATGAGGGATTTCAACCTAGCATTATGAGGTAAGTTATTCCTACTTTGTGTGAGTTTAATACTTGGTTTTTGGGTTGATTAACACATTGAAGATTAATGAAAATTATGGGTTTAGAGTAAAACCTAGGATTTTGATAAAAATAGGATTTAACCATGAAATTAGTTATCGAATCTAGTGAAAATCATATATTATCAATCCTTAGGTGGGTAACAACTTCCCTTAAGAATTTTCGAAATCCGAGCACGTGGGCCCGGGGGTGAATTTTAGGAATCTTGCCTTTGCGGTTGGATAATCTCTTTAATAGCTAGAATATGAACTTGTAAGCCTATAATGATTAGTTTTTACGCTATTTGAATAGTTTCAGATAGTGCGGCTCCGGTTTGAGGGTTTGAGAGCATTCTTGAGTTGGAAGTAAGCTCGAAACGAGGTAAGTCTCCTTTCTAACCTTGTAAGAGGGAAATTTCCCCATAGGGGAACTTATATGATATGTGAATAATTGTCGGGGACTACGCACGTACGAGGTGACGAGGGTCCGTACATAGTGACTATTCTTGTTATGTCCGGGTAGTTTAGGTTTACACCATGCTTTGTGAATACTATTTATCCATTTTATGCACTAATTGTATTGGTTGGAAATTATTTCAAGATCTTGAGAATTTGAAGGTTTCAAGTAAATTATTAATCTTTAAGAACTGAAGAAAGATATACAATGTTAATGTGTGACCTCTTCGCAATTATATTCTCGAGCCGGGTGATTCTCTCCACTACTCTCATGGGAGTGGGTCGTTCGCCTCGGCAGGTTAATAGATGCATCTATCATTCACGTCGTTCAACCCTTCGGCAGTGCACATTTATTATTTTGTTGGATCGGGTCGTATGTCCTCGACATTATATGCGCATGCTATCTGCTTGGCACTTTCCCCGGATTTCTTTAAATTTGTTTAAATTCCTTGGAATATAAATGGTCAATCGGAAATGATAGAAATTGAACCATAAATACCATTGTAGAAAGACTTGTCATTTCTTGTCATTATTAGCTATTTATCCTTGATATTTATGCTTAGCCTTATATTTAAATAAATTGTGTGGCCCTAGTAAGTGTCAAGTCGACCCCTTGTCACTATTTCTTCGAGGTTAGACTGGATACATACTGGGTACATAATGTTTATGTACTCATGCTACGCTTCTGTACTTAATTGTACAGGTTCTGAGGCAGGTGCATCTAGTTACCAGTCTGTAGCGCGTTCTTGATATTGAGACGGAGATTCCCACGGTGAGATGCTTCTCCTGATATTGAGTAGATGTATTCTTTTGTTCATTATACTAGATGCCCATGTACTTGTGACACTAGTTCCTGGCACACACATTGGTAGACTATTCTTTTGGGGATGTAATTATCTAAATTTGACTTCTTTTGATCATTGCAGTTAAATTTGTCTTTGACCTTTGATATTTTCACATGCTTAATAATTTAAATTAAGGTATTGTTGGAAAGGTTTCTATAAAATAAATGGGACTCACTAGATGAATTGTGTTGGCTTGCCTAACATCGGTGTTGGGCGCCATCGCGACCTAGATTAGAATTTGGGTCGTGACAACATGGTATCAGAGCACTAGGTTCACGTAGGTCTCACAAGTAATGGGAAAACCTAATAGAGTCTTGTGGATCGGTACGGGGACGTTTGTATTTATTTTTAGGAGGCTATGGGGTGTTAGGAAATTTCTCTTTATTCAACTTCTATCGTGCAGTCGATGGTATATTAAATTTCACTCTTCTGTTCTCTCACAGATGGTGAGGACGCTTACAACCGATGTTCCAGACCCGGGAGGAGTCGCTCCCCCTGTTGCTAGAGGCCGAGGGATGGCACCGGCCCGAGGTAGGGGACGAGGTTCCCGCAGTAGATCCTGCCCCGGTGGATTTCATGACGGCGCTGGGCTTTCAGGAGGTCATGGGCCGTATGATGCGGTTCATGGAAACCACGACTCAGGCTGGTTTATTTCCAGCGGACCCGACCACATCTTAGGCAGGAGGAGGAGAACAGATCCCTACTGCCCAGGCCCCAGGACATGCAGCTGCGGTATATCAGACTCCGGGTACACTACCCGCGGCTGGGGCCCAGCCAATTGCAGCAGTAGCACATGAGCCCAGATCAGCTGCGGACGGCGATCCATAGAAGTTATTAGACAGATGGACTAGAATACACCCTCATGTCTTCGGGGGCGAGCGTCATAATGATGCTTAGGATTTTATTGATAGGTGCAGGGATAGACTTCACAACATGAGGATACTGGAGTCTCATGGGGTTGACTTCACTACCTTCCAGCTAGAGGGCAGGGCTCGTAGATGGGGGCAATATTATGTTCTTAGAAGGCCAGCAGATTCTCCCCCCCCCCCCATCACTTTGGAGCATTTCACTCAGCTATTCCTGGACAGGTATATTCCCCCCTCTAAAAGGGAAGAGCTGCGGTACCACTTTGAGCAGCTGGAGCAGGGTCAGATGTTAGTGACCCACTACGAGGCGAGGTTTTTTGAGTTGTCTCGTCATGCACTTATGATACTTCCTACTGATACAGAGAGAGTGCGGAGGTTTGTAGCAGGGTTGCACTCTGTATTAGGGTCAACATGGCCTAAAAAGTGGAGATGGGGACTCCTTATCAGCTAGTAGTGGAGATCGCTTGTAGGATTGAAGGCTATCGTCTGAGGAGTAGAGAGCAGGGACAGCAGGATACGAGGGCTCAATTTTCTGGAGATTTAAAGGTGCTGCAGCTAGGGGCAGAGGTCATTTTGGGAGGGGCCACCCCAGCAGGCCCCCATATTCAGCACCACCACCACCTCCTCGAGGTGCTCTAGTAAGGCCTTATTTCAGCGATGCCGGAGAGTTCTTATCGCCCACCAACTATTCAGGGTTCCTCCGGTGGGTATTCTAGTCATCAGGGTTCTTCCAATGCTTATTTCAGTGCCATGCCAGAGAGTTCATGTCGTCCCCTGGCCATTCAGGGTTCCTTTAGTGGGTATTCTGGCCATCAGGGCCAATCTTTAGGGCAGCAGGCTGCAGTGTCGAGAGGTTGCTATGAGTGTGGAGATCCGGGTCACATGAAGAGGTTTTGCCTCATACTTTGGGGGCAAGGAAGTGCAGTAGAGTCATCAGCCTATGGTTTCAGCACCGGCGCTTCGTCCACCCAGAGGTGGAGGACAGGCTGGTAAGGGTCGTCCTAGAGGTGGAGGCCAGGTAGGGGGAGTGCAGCTAGCTTCCGTTCAGTCAGGTGGAGGCCAGCCAACCGGTGCTCCAGCCAGATTCTATGCTTTTCTGGCTAGACCAAATGCATTGGCCTCATATGCCGTTATCACAGCTATTATATCCGTCTGCGGTAGGGAGGCTTCAGTATTATTTGATCCAGGGTCTACCTATTCATATGTATCATTTCTGTTTGCTCATTTCCTGGATATTCCTCGTGAGTCTTTGGGTACTCCTATTTATGTGTCCACTCACGTGGGCAATTATGTGGTTGTGGAGCGGATCTATCGGTCCTGTGTGGTCACATTCTATGGGTTCCAGACCAGAGCGGACCTCTTGTTACTTGATATGACTGACTTTGAGGTCATCCTGGGCATGTACTGGTTATCTCCTTATCACGCCATCCTAGATTGCCATGCCAAGACTGTTACCTTAGCCATGCCTGAGTTGCTGATATTGGAGTGGAGAGTTTCCTCAGTTAGTGCAGGTAGTCGGGTTGTTTCTTTTTTGAAGGCTCGACGTATGGTCGAGAAGGGTTGTTTCGCTTATCTTGCTTATGTGCGGGACACCACCGCAGAGTCTCTGACGATTGTTCAGTGCCAGTGGTCCAGGATTTTTCCAATTTGTTTCCTTCTGAACTTCCAGGCATGCCACCAGATTGTGATATTGATTTTTGCATTGACTTAGCTCCAGGCACCTAGCCTATATCTATCCCACCATACTGTATGGCTCCGAAGGAATTGAAAGAATTGAAAGAACAGCTTGAGGAGTTTCTAGCTAAGGGTTTTATAAGACTTAGTGTATCGCCTTGGGGTGCTCCAGTGTTATTTGTGAAGAAGAAAGATGGGACTATGCAGATGTGTATTGACTACCGCCAGTTGAACAAAGTTACCATCAAGAACAAGTACCCGTTTTTCGTGCATCGATGATTTGCTTGACCAGTTGCAGGGTGCTAGGGTGTTTTCTAAGTTTGACTTGAGATCGAGGTACCGTCTACTGAGGATTCGGGACTCAGATGTTCCGAAGACTGCCTTCCGTACTAGATATGGTCATTATGAGTTCCTGGTTATGTCCTTTGGCTTGACTAATGCCCCAGTGACATTCATGGATTTGATGAACATGGTGTTTAGGCCTTATATTGATTTTTTTGTCATTGTCTTCATTGATGACATCTTGATCTACTCACGTAGCCTGGGAGAGCACGAGCAGCATTTGAGAGTAGCGCTTCAGACCTTGCGGGAACAAAAACTGTATGCTAAGTTCTCCAAGTGTGAGTTTTCGTTAGATTATGTGGCATTATTGGGACATGTGGTATCCGGAGAGGGTATCAAGGTGGATCCTAAGAAGATTGAGGCAGTTCAGAGTTGGCCACGCCCTACTTCAGCGACCGAGATAAAGAGTTTCTTGGGATTGGCGAGTTATTATCTTCGGTTTGTGGAGGGCTTTTCATCCATTGCAGCCCCTCTAACTAGATTGACTCAAGTGGGTGCCCGGTTCCGATGGTCCGACGAGTGTATGGCGTGCTTCCAGTAGCTCAAGACAGCTTTGACCACAACACCAGTTCTAGTGTTGTCTTCCGGTTCGGGGATTTATACGGTTTATTGCGACGCTTCACGTGTTGGCTTGGGATATGTGTTGATGCAGGAGGGACAAGTTATTGCATATGCCTCACGTCAGCTGAAGGTTTTTGAGAATAATTACTTCGTGCATGATTTGGAGTTGGCAGCGATTGTTCATGCTCTTAAGATTTGGAGGCATTACTTGTATGGAGTATCTTGTGAGGTTTATACAGACCACCGCAGCTTGCAGCACTTGTTCAAGCAGAGGGATCTTAATTTGAGGCAGCGTAGATGGCTTGAGTTGCTGAAGGACTATGACATCACTATTGTTTATCATCCGGGCGCGGTGAATGTGGTTGCAGATGCCATGAGCAGGAAGGCAGAGAGCATGGGTAGCTTCGCATTCATTTAAGCGATGGAGAGGCCACTAGCTTGGGACATCCAGTCCTTGTCTAACAGACTTGTGAGGCTGGTCATTTCGGAGCCTAGCCGAGTTCTTGCATGTGTTGTTGCTCAGTATTCATTATTGGGGCAAATCAAGGCTCAGCAGTTTGATGATCCGCACTTGGCAGTTCTCAGAGAGACGATACTACAGGGTGGTGCCAAGGAGGTTTCAATTGGCGAGGATGGTGTTTTGCGACTTCATGGTCGCCTATGTGTTCCTAATGTTGATGGCCTGAGGGAGAGGGTTCTAGAAGAGGCACACTGTTCATGGTATTCTATTCATCCTGGTGCTACAAAGATGTATCGTGATCTGAGGCACCACTACTGGTGGCGAAGGATGAAGAAGTAAATAGTGGAGTATGTGGCTAGATGTCTAAATTGCCAACATGTTAAGTATGAGCACCAGAGGCCAGGAGGCCTACTCTAGCAGATGCCTATACCTGAGTGGAAATGGGAGCGCATCACTATGGATCTTGTAGTTGGGTTGCCACGGACTTTGCAGAAGTTCGATGTCGTTTGGGTTATTGTAGACAGGTTGACCAAGTCGGCACACTTCATTCTAGTAGCCACTACTTATACTTCAGAGAGGTTGGCCCAGATCTACATTCAGGAGATAGATCGGTTGCACGGTGTGCCTGTGTCATTCATATCAAGTCGAGGTCCTCAGTTCACCTCGCATTTCTGGAGAGCCGTACAGAGTGAGTTGGGCACCCGTGTAGAGATAAACATATTATTTCACCCTCAGACCGACGGGCAGTCGAAGCGGACAATTCAGATATTGGAGGACATGCTCAGAGCATACGTGATTGACTTTGGAGGGCAGTGGGATCAGTTCTAGCCCTTAGCCGAGTTTGCTTACATCAACATCTATCCGTCCAGCATTGAGATGGCCCAATTTGAGGCTTTATATGGTCGGCGATGTCGTTCTCCCATCGGGTGGTTTGAGCCTTACGAGGCTAAGTTATACGGTACCAATTTGGTACAGGATGCCTTGGAAAAGGTAAAGTTAATTCAGGAGAGGCTTCGCACGGCTCATCCCAGAAAGAAGAGTTACGCGAATTAGAAGGTGCGTGATGTATCATTCATGGTCGGCGAGAAGTTTCTCTTGAAAGTCTCGCCAATGAAGGGCATTATGAGGTTCAGGAAGAAGGGCAAGTTGAGCCCAAGGTTTATAGGTCCATTCGAGGTGTTGAGGCGAGTTGGAGAGGTTGCTTATGAAATTGCTCTGCCTCCCAGCTTATCGGGTGTTCATCCAGTTTTTCACGTATCTATGCTCCGGAGGTACCATGCCGACTTTTCTCATGTGTTAGACTTCAGTACCATTCAGCTAGACGAGATGTTGGGCTACGAGGAGGAACTAGTGGCTATTATTGATAGGCAGGAGCACCAGTTGAGGTCTAAGAGGGTTTCTTCCGTGAAAGTCCGATGGAGGGGCCAACCAGTTGAGGAGGCGACTTGGGAGTCCGAGGAGGACATACAGAGCAGATATCCACACTTGTTCAGCATTGCAAGTATGATTCTAGACCCGTTCGAGGACGAACATTTGTTTAAGAGGTGGAAAATGTAACGACCAGACCGGTCGTGTTGCTTCCTAGAACCCCGTGGCCCTAAATAAGGCCTCCCATAATTGCTTTTATTAATTTATGACTTGCGGGGATGGTTGGTCCGGGATTTAGAAGAGTTTGGGTTGAAATTGGAACACATGGTTCTTTAAGCTTGGCCTAAAAGACAAAGTTTGACTTCGGTCAATATTTTGAGTAAACGACCTCGGAATCAGGATTTGAAGGTTCCAATAGGTTTGTATGATGATTTCGGACTTGGGTGCATGTTCGGAACAAGTTTTGGATGACCCGGGAGCGTTTCGACGCCAAATAGTGAATTAGATTCTTGAAGTTCTATAATTGAGGTTTGGAACGTGTTTTGATGATATCTAGGTCCAAACGGGATTCCGAGATTGGGAATAGTTCCGCAATGTCATTTATGACTTGCACGCAAAATTTGGTATCATTCCGAATAGTATAAGTACGTTTCGGCGTGTTGGAAGTAGATTAAGAACTCAAAGTTCATAATTTTGATTTTATTGGTTTTAGGGTGTAATTCTTAAATTTAATGTCGTTTTGGGCATTTCGATAGTTCGAGCGAGTCCGTTTTATGATTTAGAACTTGTTGGTATGTTTGGACGAGGCCTCAGGGGCCCCAGATGCAATTCAGACGTCACGCGAGGCGAGTCCAAGCTCAAAATGAGCTGCTGGTGCACCAGTTCTGGTGCAACCGCACCTGCGGTTGGACAGCTGCAGGTGCGAGACCGCAGAAGTGGTCGACCCCTCGCATATGCGGCCCAAGATCGAATTCCCAGATTCCGCAGATGCGGTCGTTTTCCGCAGAAGCGGAGCCGCAAGTACGGTTACCCTTTCGCAGGTGCGATCCTTGCCATCCCTTCCTCTTTTCGCAGATGTGGACAATGGTCCGAAGAAGAGAGACCGCAGGTGCGGTCTATACGCCGCAGGTGCGAAAGGACTGGAGGCAATAAGGTTATTTAAAAAAATGGGACTTAGGCATATTTGCGGTCATTCGTTGCATCCTTGAGCGATTTAGGAGCTTCCAAATGAGGGATTTCAACCTAGCATTGTGAGGTAAGTTATTCCTACTTAATGTGAGTTTAATACTTTGTTTTGTGGTGGATTAACACATGAAAATTAGTGAAAATTATGGGTTTAGAGTAAAACCTAGGGTTTTGACAAAAATAGGATTTAACCACGAAATTAGTTATGGAATCTAGTAAAAATCATATATTATCGATCCTTAGGTTATGGGTAACAACTTCCGTTAAGAATTTTCGGAATCCGAGCACGTGGGCTCGAGGGTGAATTTTAGGAATCTTTCCTTTGGGGTTGGATAATCATTTTAATAGCTAGTATATGAACTTGTAAGCCTATTGATCACGCTCAACTATGTCTTCTATAAAGACTAAACGGGCGTTGTAAATATAAATCTGGGG
>ML312888.1:0-10085 GCA_005239505.1 Nicotiana paniculata | reverse complement strand
GAAGTTGTAATACAAGTTAGCCTTTTCCCAAATATTCTAGCCTCTCCTTTCAAAATACCTCTTATTTCCAACACCGACTCCTGATGCAACCTCATCTCAACTGGAAAGTATTTAGAGCCTCCTCCTACTGCCTTGACCCGTGTCTTCGCTCTTTCATACATGTCCTGGATCACTTTAATATTAATATTCGCTACAAGCACTCCTTTAGCCTCCAAATATCTCCATGGAACCTCTCTTGGGACTTTGTCATATGCTTTCTCTAGGTCAATGAATATCATATGCAAGTCCTTCTTCATCGCCCTATACTGCTCCGCCAATCTCCTCACAAGGTAAATGGCTTCAGTAGTCGACCGTCCCGGCATGAAACCAAACTGGTTCTCGGAATTAGACACACTCTTCCTCATCCTCCCTTCTATCACCCTCTCCCAAATTTTCATCGTATGGCTTAACAACTTGATACCCTTATAGTTGTTGCAGTTTTGGATATCCCCCTTGTTCTTGTACAATGGAATCATTGTACTCCACTCTTCAGGCATCTTCTTCGTCCTAAAAATGACGTTAAACAACCCAAACTTAGAGAGCCATTCCCAACCCGCCTTACACACGCTCTTCCAGAATTCCACAGAGATCTCGTGTGGCCCGGTCGCTCTATCCCTACTCATCCTGCGCATAACCCCTACGACCTCCCCCACACTTATGCATCTACCATACCCAAAGCCCTGAAGTCACTCCGAGTACTCCAACTCACCTAGCACAATGCTCCTATCTCCCTCTTCATTCAAGAGTTTACACTACTACTCAGTGGAAAGAGTATTTTCAACCTTGGATTTATTGCATTGATTTATTTACTTATTAATATATTTCTTACGCTCATACTTCTAAGTAAAATTTCAATCTTGTAGACATTGGGTACTCATGTATGGTATTTCTCCTCAGAAGCTGAATTACTATTGCAATTTTCTTATGGTAGTTTTACTAAAAGTCTTGCTGAATGAGAAAGTGCTTTGCAACTGTAAATACCTCTGAAGTGCACCCATTGGTTGAATGTGTTTTAGAGTAGTGTTCTATATTCTTGCCAACGGTTGTATGTTAAAGCTCATCCATTTTTGCCTTTTTTGACAGGTCTCTTGGGAGTCAGAGTTAGATGGTTCAGCGAAGGACTAGCATTGGTGTTTGTCGGTTGCTTTCTGTTTCCTTTTCCTAATGTGTGCAAAATGTGGTTCATTCAGACTGATGAAAATAAAATTTGTCGTACTGCAAGTTCCTAACGTGTATACGTTTATACTTAGTATTGTCATGCCTGGAATAGGCAAAACTGGTTTTGGGTTGTTTTGCGCCCGTTTTAAGGATTGAATGTAAAGATTTTTGCTGCGTCCCAATATCTACAGCATGTTATCTGATAATCTCCTCATGTTGTTACCTTGCTTACGCTACTCTTGAAATTCATTTGTGGTGCGTACTGGCAAGTTCTAGGGACACATGCCTTTGGCTAAGTATGGGAGACCTGGCTATATCTGTTATACTACTATTAATCATGGCCAGGCCTCATTGTAGTATGGAGACAATAAATACAGAGGTACAAGTAATGAAAAGCTGGACGTGAGAAATAGGTCATCATGTGTGGCATTCTTCTTGGATGCTCCAAAGCCCCAAGGATTATCTCTTGGTGTACAAGTAGCACATTACTGACACTTAAAATCCCCCGCTTCATCAAATATTTGTTCGTGACCGATGGTGTTTGAAACTTGAAGCTGATATGGTTATCAAATAGAAATAAACTATACGGAGAGTCAAGTTAATATCATATTTGGGCATATGCTGAGACCTTGGGGTGGAAAAAATAGATGTTGGGGTTTGTGGATTTGATCGAGGAGGGGCAAAGATCGTTTCTTTTGCTTAGTAGTGTAAGTTATGAGGCAAACAAAGGGTTTTATGCCTTTTATATCTACCTATTCAATTTGAGCCAAAAAGGAAAAATGAAGTCTTTCAGTTTTGAATTCAAAATTGAATATAGAGGATGAAATAGATCTCCCTTTGCGTCGAAGCCTTACCAAATGATTACAAGTGAATTATCACGTTTTGCCTGTGTCAAACAAACCAATGATTCTCTCTTTAATTTACACTCTTTATTCCTAAGATTGAATCTAATATCGCGCGAGTATGTTGCCTTATGAGATCCTACCAAGATATCCAAGTGAAAATGAATTTAGCAATTTAATCAGATATCAAAATAATCAATGTTATTAATGTTTTTAATCATCTGTTTTGATCTTTAAACTGCTGTACTTGGAATGTCATTTTCAATTGAAACTCGATCTAATAGACGGGATTTTTTTTGACATATACACTTTTGTTTGGTTCCTATTTGGGTGGACGAGCTGTTTTGTGGCAAAATTTTAACTCACGAGAAAAGTTAACGTGGTACAGAATATTTTTATTTTTTTAAACCTCTGAACATAGAGTGTATAGTCCTTTGCAATCATCTGTGGGTCACGTTCATCACACTCAAATTTAAATGGTAATGTACCTTTGGTTATATCTTGTTGATTGTAATTATCATATTCATGATATCTTGTCTTCTAAACCATGTTAAGAATTGTTTTAAAGTGACTAGTGTTGCTAGAACAAAATATCAGTAATGTTTATTTGCATTTTAAACTCATGTCATGTTTTTAATTCATCGACGTGAGTTTGTTTTTAATAAATTTACAATGTTACTTGTATGAATCAAAATATATCTTTAGAATACTTAAGTCAAGATAGTACTAGGGGAAAAGTTCCTATCTATACTTTTCTATTAGATTCGAGAATAACTCAAATATTTAAGGGATTGTCTATCATTCATCATTGTCAGAGAGAACAACCAGTCATTTCGCTCGGGTGACTCATTCATTCTATTCCCTCCGGTACACAATAAGTGATTTTTTGGTTGTATTCACACAGATTAAGAAATCCACCTTTTAACATTAATTAGTAATGAAATTGATCATATTAACTTTTATATCTCTTAATATAGATACTCCTAATACATACTCCAACACTATTTATTCCAAGGGCAATGTAGGAAATTAGTTTATTCTTGAAATCTGAAAAAATGACTTATTTTGGATCACAAAAAAGATTAAAAAATCACTTATTGTGGACCGAAAGAAGTATTTACTTAAATGTAATGTTATTCATTTATATTGAATGCTAGAATATTTATTGTAAGTAAAACAGTAGTACTTTCTAAATATCATGTATGGTTAAGTTGCGTGAAACATTTAGTGTTCTATTGGTTTAATGATTCTCCTCAATAAATTGGTCACTCGTACATAGAAAAACAGATCAATAAATTGTGATTATTCCTTTAAACAGAACACGGGTGATGATATATCCATCTGTATTAAATGAACTATTTTTTTTCCAAAATGCTTACTAAATAAAATGTTGTAGTTAAAACTTATACTTTTTGTCGAATGACGAAGAATAGGGGAAAAAGTTGAAATGCAGCAGGATGGGGTGAATGTTGGTGTTACACTTACAGTAGGTGTAAGTCATTAGTCATCCCGTCCGAGTTACGCACTCCCTTACTTTAGGTATACGCCGTAGTGTACAGTATTTGAAATGATTAATAAGTAGTATTAGTTGAGGTAAAAATAAAATCAATTTGCTGCCGACGAGAGAGGGGACAAATTAAAGGGCAGCAAGTTGTTGCGGCTGAAGTTAAGAGCAAAGGAAGCAGATGGTGATGCGCCCTGACAGTGAGCAGTGATGGGATTGCTGACTTAGTACGGACTGCAAATACACCTCTTTCTCTCTCTCTCTCTGGGTACCTATTTCTTCCTCTCTTTATATTCCTTTTCCCAAATCCCAACCCCCAAGTTTTGCTTCTTTTCTTACCCAAATCGCTAGAATATTATTCTCTTCCCTTGTTTATTTATATGCTTCACTGTATAACTTCATTTCTCAGTTGCTCTTTGCTGACTCTTATCTCTTTTCCTTTTTCCTATTTCTCACTCCATATCTATCTGTTATGCTGAATTCGCTTCCTATTTGTTGCCTCCGGTCTTCTGTTTTTCTATCTGTCCCTCTTTTCCTTTTCCCAGGTTGGGGTTTAAAATACTCTACAGTCATTGCAGAAATATCCAAGCCTTGCATTTTTCTGATTAATATTTTGATGTCTAATGCAAGAATTTTGTGTCAATATTGCTTAGAGTCTACTACTGTATATTCCATGTGATGGCAGTCGGTGGTAGTTGGTAAAGGTCCACCTTACCTGCAAGTTTTTGCAGTTTCTATACTTCTTTTCAATTGCTTCTCTCCTCCTATGTTTGCATCCTCTGGAAAATAAAGAAAAAGAAAATGACACGCACTGAAAAATGAATTTTTAGATGTTATATCCTGATTCGTTGATTTCAACACGCTGCTTGATTTTTCTACTTTATTTGTGAAAATCTCTTTATATTCCTTGTCAAATTATTGTATCCTTTTTAGTGCAAACTGGATGGCAAAACTATGACCAGATTAATTTATCAATTGCTCCTTATCATCACATTGTAATTGTCATATGCTTATAAATTGCCGTTTATCGTCACACTGTAATTGTTAAAATACGCTTCTTCTTTTTTTTCTACTAGCATCTTACTATTGTTAAATGCATTTTTTGTGAAGTTACTATTACAACAAGCTGAGCATATTTAATCTGATAGCGTGGTACTGAATGCGGAATGCAAATTTAAGAAACTAAGTGAATTCAGCGTGCCTGTGCCAGACTTCTACAGTTGGGAAAAAGATTTGATGGGTTCTAGATTCCCATCTCACCAGCTCAGCAATGGCCTTTACGTGTCAGGCCGGCCAGAGCAGCCAAAAGAAAGAACACCAACAATGACTTCCGCGCCCATGCCTTATACTGGCGGTGACATAAAGAAGTCGGGAGAGCTTGGTAAAATGTTTGATATTCCTGTGGATGGCTCCAAGTCGAGGAAATCTGGACCCATAACAGGTGCAACTTCGAGGACTGGATTATATACAGGTGCTGCATCACATTCAGGACCTATCAATCCTAATGCCGCTGCTAGGACGAGCTACTCAACCTCAGGTCCCATATCATCCTCAGGGGTGCCTGGTTCAGTTTCTACAAAGAAATCGAATTCTGGGCCCCTTAGCAAGCATGGCGAGCCTATAAAAAAATCATCTGGTCCTCAATCTGGTGGAGTGACACCAACAGGCCGCCAAAACTCAGGTCCTCAAGCACCGGTTCTCCCTGCAACAGGTCTTATCACTTCTGGTCCTATTTCTTCAGGGCCTCTGAATTCATCTGGGGCCCCAAGAAAGGTCTCCGGTCCTTTGGACTCAATGGGGTCAGCCAAGTTTCATGGTCCTTCTGTTGTTAACAGCCAGGCTGTGACAACTCTTGGTCAAAATGATGTGTATTCCTTTAAGAGGAGCTTCCCTAAACCTATTCTATGGGCAATGATTTTGTTATTTGTGATGGGCTTTATTGCCGGGGGATTTATACTTGGAGCGGTTCACAATGCTATTCTGCTGATCGTTGTTGTGGTTCTATTTGGCATTGTTGCGGCATTATTCGTATGGAACTCTTGCTGGGGTGGAAGTGCTATAATTAGTTTTATTTCCCGCTATCCAGATGCTGAACTGAGAACAGCCAAAAATGGCCAATATGTCAAGGTTTCTGGGGTATGTATTTTTCCTTAACATGATAAGATCTTACTTGTTACCATTTGAAGTTTGTGCAGTTCTGGTGCTTGATTCAGAATTAGAATCGTCGGTCATCGGCTCTTTTAATTTTTTTCCCCTTTAAAGCTTATATTATGCCAATTAGAGATGCATTTGTCGTATATATCTATTTTTGGGTGTACCTGATAAAAAAAATCTTAGCTACAATGATAGCGTTATAAAAAATAACCTATAGTTCATATCTTAATTATGTTAATAAGATCCGCAATCATTTCAGGTTTGTTTCACTTCATCCCCTCAAAATTTTGAGAGGGGAAGAGATACCCTTAAACTATGGATAGGTGTAGACCACTCCCGCACTATGCATTTTCCGTTGAGTTTGGGGATATTTTAATGAGTGATTAAGTAAAATGATTAAAGCATCTTCGTAACCGATAGTAATTAATGTGACAAAATAGGTCATGTATGGTAATACTAAACCGTCTAGTTTTTATGAATTGATTTTACTGTTGAACTTTTCTATAAATGATCTCTATTTATCATTATAGTTAGGGAGAGAGAAAATAAACATGACGGTTTTTGTTGGTTTTTCCAATGGAACTAATTACTTTCGTATTAGTGCATTCCCTTTTCTCCTCTGTATCGTCACACACAGAAAGAAAGATCGAAAAAGCTCGGCCCACTTTATTTAGATTCACAAATGCAATTTCTTTAAGTAATTGGAGTCAACTACCGAACTGCGAAAAAGATGAATAGCAATTGCCAATCCTCCTCTTGATTCTCTCTATTTCTCTGGTTTAAATATAGATTGAAGCATACTTGATTTGATATTACAAAGTAGAAATTACGAGATAAAACAAAGAATTTTTTTTTGATAATCATTCTTTATCCTTTGGGTCTTTCTTCCAAGAAATACATGTTCCACTGGACAACCAACTTTTTGTTTTCTTTTATTCAGTATAGAAATGTTGTGTTTTGTCAAGTCAGTTCCTTTTGTTTCATTCCCCTTCAGTATGAGGACGTTTTTTCCTTTTGCTCAACCCTCATTAGAATATTCTCAAACTAGTCAAAAATGCATGAACAACGAGGCATTATGTCCCTATTGAAATTCTAAGAAGATATCTCGTCCCTCATCTTTAACTTGACGGGGTAAAATGAAATACCATCATTTTATGCAGTACTTTTATGGCTTAACCAGTGTTATTACAAGCCGTTGCTTTGTTTCTATTAAGGCAATGGAACAATGGGAAGTAAGGGGACAAAGTGACGTGCTTCGAAGACGCATACACTTCAAATGATAATGTGCAAAGTGATTCAGGCAAGATGGATTTGATTAGTTGAGTGTAATTTCAAAAGATTGAAGAAAAAAAGAAAATAAGAGGAGAAAACATAGGGCCTTTTACTAACTGGGTACCAGACTCCTTTCCACGTATGCTTAAGTGTACTCTTTGTTGTTGCCCTCTTCTTGTTCTCAAGTTTGTAATGATTTGTCTTCTACTACTGATCTGCTTTTCTTGGTTTATTTCCTTTTCTGGGTTAAATGATGATTCTTTCTTCTTGTATGCAAGTCCTCTTCTTTTGCTCTTCTTATTCTATGCTTCTCTCTTCTACTTGCTTAGTATATTTACTTAGGTAGTTTAGTATGAAATTGAATATATTTGTTACAAGCAAATATAAAATTGATTTCTGCAAATTAGTTCCTTTTTGTAGTTGATGAAATGAAAGCTGAAGACCAATTTTGTGATTGAAAATTTCTTTATGCGGTCTTGTTGAAATTATGTGTTAATGATGTTTAATTTGGGTTGCTGGATTAATATTGATGTTATTGTTTACTGGATACTAAAATTAGTAATTTTAAGATTAATCTTATGTCATACTGCACTGTATTTGAAGAACTTTTTCTATTTTTTGTAAATTGCGCACTTCATTCCGAAAAGTTGTGCTGAAGAGTCTTGTCATTTTTTATGTCTTTCTCCTTTAAAAACACAGGATTAACGCGTTAAGTGTATATTAGTGGTCGGTTGAAGACTATAGAAGTTTTTGGCTTTAATGTGGTGTTGTCATCTTAGTAGTTAGCAGGTAACAAGTCTATCATTAGAACTTGTCTCTAATATCTAGTAAGCGTTAAGAAGTATTTTTTCCATGTTTTAGTTCCCCGTGGTCAACTTAAGATGAGTTTAAATGGACAATTGTTATTTTCAGTGATGATTCATATAGCCGGTCCGAATTTGTTTGGGACTGCGGCATAGAAGTTATTGTAGTTCATAGTGGTCTTGGTTCTAATGTCATGATCATATGTGAATGTTGTGAAGCTCTTTCTTTTTAGAGTTTAATATATTACAAAAAACAATGTCTTCTTCAATTAATCACTTAGTTGTGCTATCAATCATATTGTATTACCTTACCTTTTTTTTTCGTTCGGTATATTACCTTACCTTATTTATGGATTTTTGTTCTTGAACTCTTAAATTCTCTTTCCTAAACTTTTACTCATATTTATCTTGCAAGATGAAAATCCATTTCTACCACTTAGAAATTCCCCGCCTCAATCTAAATTATTTTGTAGTGTAATTATTAATTTTCCAGCAGGTGTTCTCAATCAGTACAGTGTAGTTAATTTTCTTTTTGATATGGTAACCCCATCCACCCGAAACCTCTCTCTAAGGAGTCAACCGTGGTCCTTTCCCACTTTGTCACCTTGGTGACTTGAACCTCCAACCAACCTTAAAGTTGGAGGTGGAGGATCCTTTCCACTAGGCTACCTCTTCTCCAGTTTAGTTACTCATATGGTACTAGGTAAGAAAATCCATTGACAAATAAGAGATACACTTGGTATATGTTCTTCAAAAGGTAATTTCACCTTTTTCACCTTTCCGCATACTTTTTCTTCATGGTCAAATCAAAGTGGTTGTTACTCCGCTACAACTAGATTCGACCATTTCCTTCCTCCCCTTTTTGAGGGACATGATGGCCAGCAATATCAGCGGTCTGTTGAAGTTAGGTGAACTATATCTTGGAAGTGTAGATGGGTTTTATTAGTAATGCGTTGTAGATGGCTTTGGTGTTGGTCTGCAGTAGATGAAAAGTAGCGGTTGGTTGTTGTGTGATGGTGTTGGCAGCACTTTTGGTAGTTCTTTTCTGGAAGGAGTTAACTCGGTAGTTGCATAGGGTTTGCTGACAGGCAGCTGCAGTGATTTCGGTGGCTGATATAATGGCTTCTCCAATTGTTTCTGCACTATGGCTGAGTGTCTAGGTGGAGTGTTTCTTAGTGGTGAAGGTTATTAGCAAGGACATGGGTGAAAGGTGGTCACTGGTGCAATCAGGTGGTATGCTGTTGGGATCATGGCGTCGTGGTCGGGTTTTCTTAGCAGTTAATGATATGTGGAACATACTAATAAAATTGTTCATTGGCTTTTGGTCTTGAATGAGTTGTTCTTGCCTTTTCTTGAATCCCAGGGAGAGGCAAGGGAAACGAAATTGTCGGTATCAATTTAAGNAAGATAAGGGCTTTGTTTCAAGGGACTATTTCCTTTTCTTTGGATGTCTTTGTATTCAACTAATTGGTGCTATATGAAAGTTAGATCTATTATTGTTGATGCTGAAGTCCTCATTTGCGTGGATTGTATCAGAAAAAGGCATGGCAGTATTCACCCTTCTCACTCATGCATGCTTTTCACAAGCAGATGAATAGAACATCATCCTTAAGGTCTGGTGCGCTGTGTAGAAATGTGATATAAATGCAATATTCTCATGTCCAGAACCTGAACTAACTCTTCTTTAGCAGTTGTGCTTTGTTAGCCTCTTCTTAGCTACTAGTTTGTAGCCAGCTATGTGATGGCACTTATCTTATGGAAAGTTTCTAGGATAGGACTGCGGGATATTGGTCGTCTCTTTATGGGATAAAGCTATTATTGCTATTTTGTCCGAAGTGGCGTTTTAACATATGAATATTGAGATTCTTCTGAAGTGATGTTTTCACATATAACTTTGAGATTCTTCTGTTCAACATTTTCTTTTCCAGTTGTTGATTGACATCTGTCCGAACTATATGTACTATAACACTCTATTTTCATGAAGGTGGTGACTTGTGGAAACGTGCCTCTTGAGTCATCCTTTCAAAAAGTTCCTAGGTGTGTCTATACATCTACCAGTTTATATGAGTATCGAGGATGGGATTCAAAAGCTGCAAATCCTACTCACCGTCGTTTTACATGGGGCCTCAGATCTTCAGAAGTGAGTCGCTATGCAGATTTCCTAATCTTGGTAGCCTGTTTAAGATTGAATCAAATTCTTGTAATTGTTACTTTGCTGACTGGTATTCTTTGTCCATACTGTTTGCAGAGGCATGTGGTCGATTTTTATATCTCTGATTTTCAGTCAGGGTTAAGAGCATTGGTTAAGAGTGG
>ML312887.1:0-44473 GCA_005239505.1 Nicotiana paniculata | reverse complement strand
GCCATAGAATTAAGTGAGTATGAAATAATCTATCAGCCTAGGACTGCAATTAAGTCTCAAATACTAGCTGATTTTGTTGTTGACTTTAGTAATAGCATTATCCCTGAAGTAGAAAAAGAGTTACAACTTTTTAACGGTGCTAATCCGGTCCTATGGACCTTATTCACCGATGGCTCCTCAAATATAAAAGGTGACGGCTTAGGCATAGTCTTAATATCATCCACGGGTGAAAAGACACGGCAAGCTATCAAGTGTTATCCTATAACTAACCATGCAGCAGAGTACGGAGTTGTTATTGCAGGGCTTGAACTCGCACGGGAGCTCTCAATCGAGCAAATTATGATCAACAGCGACTCCAAACTGGTAGTAAATCAGATGCAGGGGACTTACATCGCTCGAGAGACTAGAATGCAACAGTATCTTGAAAAAACACGAGAGCTCGTGAGACAATTAAAAACATGGAAGGTAATACAAATACCTAGAGAGGAAAATGCAGAAGCAGATGCATTAGCTAACCTCGCAGCAGTCATGGAAGTAAAAAACAAAGACAATGCCATTGTCGTCCATCTATTCCACTCAACGATCAACCAGGACAGGAATGAGGTAACTTTCAACAACTTAACCTGGGACTGGAGANTGCACGGTACTGCCTTATTCGCAACTCACTTTATCGCAAGATGTTCGGAGGACCCCTAGCTAAATGCCTCGGACCTAACCAAACGGAGTTTGTGATGAAAGAAGTCCATGAAGGACATTGTGGAAATCATACAAGAGCAAGATCCTTGGTAAAAACCTTAATCAGAGCTGGGTATTATTGGCGGAAGATGGAAGAAGAAGCCGAGAACTTCGTATCTAAATGCGACAGGTGCCAAAGGTTCGCCAATAACATGCATCGGCCAACATAATTAATACATCAAGTTATATCACCATGGCCCTTTATGAAATGGGGTATGGACATAGAGTACCACTTCCCCCGGTTAAGGGACAGGTACGATTTTTACTTATATTAACCGACTACTTGACAAAATGGGTAGAGGCAGAATCATTCAAACAGGTGCGAGAAAAGGAAGTAAAAAGCTTCTTATGGCGAAACATAATATGCCACTTTGGTATACCAAGTGAGATCGTGTGTGATAATGGCCCACAATTCATAGGCTCGCAAATCACAGAATTCTTCGAAAGCTGGCAAATCAAACGGATCACTTCAACACCATATCATCCCGTGGCTAACGGTCAAGCGGAATCAATGAATAAAATCATCATCAACAACCTGAAGAAGCGGCTAGATAAATCCAATGGAAATTGGCCTGACGAGTTACCAGCGGTGCTATGGACATACAGAACAACTTAAAAAATAGCCATGGGAGAGACTCCGTTCGCACTTGTCTATGGTTCAGAAGCCTTAATACCCGTGGAAATCGGCGAGCCAAGCATAAGGTTCATGACAGCTACGGGAGAAGCAAACGATGATGAATTAAGGACTAATCTGGACCTGCTCGAACCGTGAAGGGAAGCAGCATTAATACGGATGGCAACCCAAAAGCAAATAATTGAGCGCTACTATAAATGCAAAGACCATCTTCGGTACTTCAAGATTAGGGACTTCGTCCTCAAAAAAGTCTTTCAATCAACGAAGGAAGCAGGCGCAGGAAAGCTAAATCCAAAGTGGGAAGAACCCTACAAAGTCCGAGGCATAGTTGGGAAGGGCGCCTATGAGTTGGAAGCTACGGACGGCAGAGTTCTACCAACAAGCTAGAACGCCATCCACCTAAAGAAGTATTACTTCTAAGGAAAAGAAGTACCCCCGGTCAGGTATCACACGTTCGATTTTATTTTAAACATTTAAAAATTTTACGAACTTTTTTAGATGATAGGCATAAAGCTAACCCATCACCATATGATGATATTAGACATGCAAAGACGCGAGGAAATAACACAGTTACCAGTCTAGGGTTACACTTTCTGATAACGTTTTTAAGGGTTAAGCATTCATCATCTAAAAAATTATATACCTTCAAGTTCGGAATGTTTTTCCTTTTCAGGAAAAGGACCACAAGGAAGGAATAATCTAGTGCTCGAGATATCATTCTTCAAAGCTCAAACACTTGGGGGACTATACATTATGGAACGCTAAGACGAAGCAAAGAAGACCATCAGAAAGTCAAAAGCTCGAGCCTAAAGACCCATCTACCCAACAAGACAAGTGATACGAGTAGAATCGAAAAAGATCAAAAGAGTCATCCAAATACAAAGCCTAATGCAAAAATGCAAAAAACCTTCGAACATGTTCAGGTTGAAAGGCAAAATATTAGTCACGAGGAAGAAATGTACATCTTTATACTTATTCAAAATTGTTGTAACAAAAACAGTTAGGGGTAAAAGATCATCATCAGTGTACTCATTCAAAAACTTTTATGATTAAAAACAATTGCGAAATCTTTGTACTCATATAGAAAATTGTTATCAAATAAAACAGTTATGGATGAAAAATCAAAATCCTTGTATTTGTTCAGAAAACTGTTATCAAATAAAACAGTTAGGGATAAGAAAATATTTCCCTCGTACTTATTAGAAAACTATTTCCAACAAAAACAGTTGCGGGTAAAACCCCAATTCTTATAATAATTGTTACTAATGAAAAACAATTGCTCCCTTGTATTTACTCGAAAAAACTGGNTAGACAATAATCGTAAACACATGTAAAATGTCGTGGAAGTTCAAACAAAAAACTTCCCTTAGAAGCATTTCTAAACATGTGAAAAATTCCTATCACTCTATTGCATTACTATGAAGTTGAGACGTCTTCTTCATTAAGCATCAATCAAAAAAGGCTTTATCTTATAAATAAAGCCTATCATAAATAAAGGCTTATATTTTGTACTAACACCGTGCCTACTATAAAAAGGTTCGAGTGATTTTAGCATTTTCATGCGAAAGTTTAGAGGTAAAACTAAAAACCTCAAAAAGCAAGACATGCAAAAGACTTAAGAGCAAAACAGAAGCTCGAAAGAAAAAAGTCATAAATTGCATTCATATCAAAAAGAGCGGCTAAGTAAGAACTAAGTACTAACTAGTACTTAGCCGCATATAATAATTACATTTTTGTGCCCCTAAGTTGTCAGTTGGGGACTTCAAAGATCCAAATTTACCCCCGATGGAGCTGGGGATAACCACCAATCCAATAAAAAAAACAAGGATAACCAATACTTTAATCTTCTTGTGGAGGAGGGATGACTTCTTCATTAACAGGAGAAACGGGAGCAACTTGTGGCGAAGAGGCACGAGCAGCAGAAGTTTCACCATAAAATGGAGAAAGATTAAGACCTTGTTGAGTCTTCTCCATAGCCTCTTTGGTTTTAGCTATTGTAGCGCTGAGGTCGAAACCTTCTTGACTCATCTCTGTCAATGTATCAAGGAGAGAATTCATATACATCCAACTTACATCAACAACAGTCGCTTCTTCAAGATCGTTATAATCTTTTGCCCAAATTTGAAGCTCGGCTTTTAACCCATCCTTCTCCGCTTCCGCAGCTTCATGGGCAGCCCTCAGAGGTACGATCGACTCCTCCAAAATTTGGACTCTATTTAATGCATTACGCAGTTCTTCTTGGGTCCGGGAGAGTGATTTTACGAGCTCGCCAGAATATACCTCCTTCTGCCCTAGCAAATCCTTCAAGTTACTGATCTCCTCCGAGGCTTGAGACAGTTGTTCAGCAAATGAGGATTCCAGAATGCTCTTATCCTTATCAGCCTGGTTTGAAGAATCCTTCTCCACCGCCAGTTCCGTTGCCGTAATCCTCAGTTGTCTTTTCAAGGTATTCCTCTCCTCCTCTAAGGCGTCCATATCAATTCTCAAGTTATCATACTGTGCCCTTAGATTACCAAGATCAGCCTGCAATTCTCTTGTTTCCTGATCCAAATTTGAGATCCTCTTCATAAGCTCCATACCAATAAGGTTGATCTACAAGAAGCAAACCAATTAGATATGATAAATTATTTAGACATGGTAAAACTCACATGTGGAAATAGAATTGCACCATATCTTCAAGGAGGTATGCACCACTTCATTGGCCCAACTGCAGTCATGGGTTGATCTAACTGCAGACACGGAAGGCAAAGTCATGGGTGTATACTCGTCGTCCAAAACCACCCGCCTTCTCCGTGACCTGTGCACCAAAGCACCCTCCTTTTATTCTTCTTCAGAACGGGACTCACCCACTTTTCTCTTCGACGAAGACGAACTAACAATAATCTCTTGGGCCTGGTCCAGAGACATCTTTGGAACAGACGAAGTAGACATCTCACGGGCAGAAAACCCTATAAAAAGGGGAAGATTAAGCGAGAATAATAGAAGGCTCTAGCAAGAAAAGAAGTAAAAAACTTCACTTACCATGGGTCTTTACATGCCAACCGTACTTCTCAACGAAGTACTTCCAAGACCTTTCTTCTAATGGAGCGACAAACAACAACTTTTCTACCCAGTCACGGACACCGGAGACATTCTTAACACTACCTATGATTGCTGGAAGAAGAAATAAATATGGTGTTAATAAAACATCTCAAAGAAAAACAAATGCAAACCAAAAATGTACTTACGTGCACGATTCCACTTCTCAGGGAAGGGAAGATTCTCTTCACCCACTAAACCAGCAGTGGGAACAACGACATACCGGAGGTACCAACCTTTGTCCTTGTCATCATCAGGGGTTACCAACACTCTCTTACTTCGAGCAGCCAGAGTAAAAACCCCTTTGACGAAACAGGACAGGAGATTAAAGATGAATAAGATGGTTGAAAGTAAAAGGAACTGAGGCTAAGGAAGCTAAACTCCTAAGACACGCGACCACTCGCCACACAAGCGGACCAACTTGTCCCAAACAAATAACGAAGAAATGACAGAACTCGATTATGACTGGATCAATGGGAGGTCTAAACCCTAGTGTAAAAGAATACGTATAAACAAAAGAATAACCCGTCTTATAAGACGTTATTCTTTGATTACCGTTCGGAATATAAACAGGGAAATCAGACCTCCAAGAACAATCCCTACGAACCAGGGAAATATGGCCCTCAGTAATAAGGGTTGAATACCTCTCAACACTGTCTAAAGAAGAAGAATGGTCTACAAGAACTGGGTTTTCCTTAGTAAAGACAAATTCAGCGGGAATAATTTCATCAACTTTAGGTTCATGAAGATGATCGTCTTTACCTTTAGATGAAGAACGAGAAGACTTATCCCTAGGAGAAACTAAAGACCTAGCGGAAGGAGGAGAAATTACATGAGAGGAACAAGAACCTATGGAAGGAGTGGATCCTAAACTCCTTAATCTACCGCCCCTCTGACTCCTAGTCGGGGCAGAAGAAGGTGTTATGTTTTCCACATCTATTATTCTTTAGGCTGATTTGATGAAGACAAGTTTACAAAGGCAATGGAAAATTCTTTACAAATAAAGGAGACAAGTTATAAAATGTTTCGTGGAAAAAATGAAAGGAAGAGGGGTATTTATACTTGAAGACGACCGTCAAAAATGGGAAAAATAATGATAAAAAGTCATAATTAAAGGTGTCACTTCGGGACTGACGCAGCCGCAAAAAGCCCTAAAAGGTGCCGAGTAAATGCAGAACCAATCCGAGAAGGACACGTGGTATGAGCATTAAATGGAAGTGACAAACGACGCCTATGTTCATAAAAAGATGCGATGTTTTGAGGCAAAGCGGCGGCAAAATATTCCCGCCATAAATGAGTATCCACTTACCAAATACTAATCGATAAATATATGGTAAGTGGGGGACTATCTGTATTAGTAAAAAAGAGTTTCACACGTAAGTCAACTCTTGACAACTCAGCCAGTTATGTGGACACAGGAGAACGCGACAGCTGGATGTGATTCTTCGAAGAGGTACACAACAAAGAGGCACAATTCAATAAACCCCCGAGCTCATCAGCCACGAGAAACTCGCTCTAATTGAGACAAGGAAGGGACACGGTCAAAGTGAATCTAGACAGAGTTATAGATAGATTCAGGAATCCCCAATAAAAAGCCCAAACGTTATGTAACCCTCACATAACAGTTACGGTTGCCCTAGGTAACGCCTCATTAATGTAATAATTAGTCATTAATGAAAAATTATTGCAAGAACCAAACGTTATATTAAGAAACCTCTTATATAAAGGAAGGAAATATAACTTGTAAGGACATTTGATTTTCGAATACAATCTACTTTGCTTCTCTATATTTCTGCAATATTGTCTATTACTCGTTTCTCTTTATTTAGTATTATTTCCTTGATTATCAGTAACCCATGTTCATCCTAGAAATAGCTTTGGTCAAAGTATCTAATTATTTGGTTAAACAGTTACAGCTTATCTATACGGGTTACTTGATAATGAAATTTACATGAAGATCCTGAAGGATTTAAAATGCCTGAAGCATATTCAAAATCTTAGGAAATGTACTCAATTAGATTACAAAGATCTTTGTACGGTTTAAAGCAATCTGGGCGTATGTGGTATAATCGCCTTAGTGAATACTTGTTGAAAGAAGATTATATAAATGATGTTATTTGTCAATGTATTTTTATAAAGAAAATGGCATCAGAATTTGTTATACTTGTTATTTATGTTGATGACATAAATATTGTTGGAACTCCAGAAGAGCTCCAAAAGGCAATTGAATATCTTAAGAAAGAATTTGAGATGAAAGATCTTGGAAAGACAAAACTTTGTCTTGGTCTGCAAATTGAACATTTAGCAGACGGGATCTTTATCCATCAATCTGCCTATACAGAAAGGGTCTTAAAACGCTTTTACATGGACAAAGCGCACCCATTGAGTACACCAATGGTTGTTCGATCACTTGAAGTGAATAAAGATTTGCTCCGACCTCTAGAAGAGAATGAGGAACTCCTTGGTCCCGAAGTACCATATCTCATTGCAATTGGTGCATTAATGTATCTTGCTAATGCTACAAGGCCTGACATAGCATTTTCTGTTAATTTACTATCAAGATATAGTTCTTCTCTTACACGGAGATATTGAAACGGGATCAAGCATATATTGCGATATTTAAAGGGAAATCTTGATATGAGTTTGTTTTATGCTAACAAAGATAGTGCAGATCTTGTTGGTTATGCAGATGCAGGTTATTTATCTGATCCCCATAAAGCTCGATCTTAAACCGGGTACGTATTTACTTATGAAGGTACTATCATATCATGGCGCTCCACAAAGCAATCTATTGTTGCTACTTCTTCAAATCATGTTGAGATAATAGCTATTCATGAAGCAAGTAGGGAATGCGTATGGTTGAGATCAATAATTTATTTTATTCGAGAAAAATGTGGTTTGGGATATGAGAAAAGACCCACACTTTTATACGAAGACAATGTTGCATGCATAGCCCAATTGAAAGGAGGACTTATAAAAGGTGATATAACGAAGCACATTTCACCAAAAATATTCTACACACACGATCTTCAGAAAAATGGTGACATTGATGTGCAACAAATTCGTTCAAGTGACAATCCGGCAGATTTATTCACTAAATCTTTGCCAACTTCAACTTTTGAGAAGATGGTATACAAGATTGGAATGCATAGACTCAAATATTTGAAACAAGGTTTTCATCAGGGGGAGTAAAATACGCGATGTACTCTTTTTTTCTTACTAAGGTTTTTTCCCACAAGGTTTTCCTTATAAAGTTTTTAATGAGGCAGCTGAAAATGCGTATTACTAAATATGTGTACTCTTTTTCCTTCACTAGGATTTTTTCCACTGGGTTTTTCCTAGTAAGGTTTTGACGAGGCACATTATCTTTAATGAACATCCAAGGGGGAGTGTTATAAATATATATTATATTATGGATGTTCATAAGCTTCCTGGAGAAGCTTATCCATATGGACTCCGCCGTAAATATGTTTATCTATTTGGTACTCTATTGGAAATAAGCTTCCTGAAAAAGCTTATCATTTCGGTACTCCGTTATGGATAAATATTACCCCGGTAGAAGATTATCTATGTCTGGTATAGTAGCAACTTACAAGCAGCTTACACAGCAGCTTGCAGTAGCAGCTTGTAAGCTGTTGATGCATGCAGGTTGCAAGCAGCTAAATGAAATAATTTGCAACAACTTCTTATTAAACAGGCAGGTTGCAAGCAACTCAATGAAATGATTTGCAGCAGCTTCTTATTAAACAGGCAGGTTGCAAGCAATTCATGCAGACAACTTACAAGCAGTTGAAGAAAAGCCTCGCAACTACTTCCTTTCTTCTATAAATAAAAGAGTTTTCAGTTCATTATGTATAATAGTTTGAAAATTGAATAATATATCACTATCTCTATATACTTATCTTTGATTTATTTACTTTAGTGGCGTTATTTTATAACAAAATTAATGAATGAATGATTTAACACCCCATCCTGCTTGGTCCATTTGGTATTTGACGTTTTGGGACAACCCAACTTCTATCATACACATCTTGCAATTCACTGATGATGTTCTGCGGGCCAGGTGTAGAGTTGCGATCAAGCACTGCATCTATAGGTAGTTCATAGTCGAGTGGACACGCGCATGTATCAATGACACTTATGTGTATCGAGTGTTTACACCACCCAACTAATAAATAAATAAAACTTGTCACTTTAGTTAAATATTATTAATTTTTAACTATAGTTAATCACTTACTTTTGTTTCAATTTATGTGAACCTATTTCATTTTTAGTCTGTTTCAAAAAGAATGATCTATTTCTAAATTTGGTAACAATTTAGCTTAAACTTATAATTATACACTTAATGAGAAGCTTTTATAATCATATAAATACTCCGGACCCCCTTTTTAACTTGTTTAGGACCACGAATTCCAAAAGTCTTCTTTTTTTCTTAAACATTATTCACAGTCAAACATGTTTACATAAATTAAAACGGAGATATATATGTTTTGCACATAATCTTAATTAACAATATTAAAAAGATTTTTTATATAGCGAAGTCCATCCTCTGTTGTGTTCTAAAACGGCAACATCAAGTAGATTGATTTTATTTTATGTTACTTTACTTTTTTTTTACTTTTTATAAAGAAAAAATTCTTAAATTAAATAGATATTATCCTAAAAATAAATTTCAAAAGTTGACAGACTCATACAAAAAAATATTCACAAAATTGCACTTGACTTTCATACATGCACTGATAATAATCATGAAAATAAATAATATATATTAAAAATGACTTAATCTGGAGAAGAAAAATAAACTTATGTTTTAACAACTTTTTCTTAAAAAGAATAATTTTTTCAAGAAAGAATTACAAGAAAATACACATGACTTCACGCCAAAACAAAAAATGGCCCATATTTTTAATTTTTACCCAACCTAGCCCATTTACATAGAAAATTTTACATTCCTATGCGCTATATGAAACTATATTACCCTCCCTACTCAAGTTTTACTATAATTACATTCTATATACTCAATTACCATTTATGTACATTTTAAGGGAATTAATGATAATAAATAGTGTCCTAAAATAACTCTAACGCATCTTCCACTGCTCTCGCATTTCTCTCTCCACATCCCACCCCCCCTCCCCCACGTATCTTGCACTCACCCACCCATTGACAGCCATTAAAAAACTTTGGAGCTTTGAATTCGAATTTAGATTTTCAAAAAATATTATTTGTTTGAATTGAGTGTTGTTGCAAAGAATTGAGAATTTTCTCTATGTCTCTCTATCTCTCATTCCCTAATTTCAGTAATATAAAGCAAAGGAAAAGAGACCAGCAATTCCACCATTGACAACCATTAAAAAGCTTTGAAGCTTTGAATTCAAATTTGGGTTTTCAAAACCCATTATTTGTTTTGAGTGTTGGTGCAAACAATTGCGACTATGTTTGGAGTTTATATCTCAATTTTGAGGGTGTTTTGGTGAAGAATAGACTTGATTTTGGCTGAATTTCAGATTGAAACTCGAAGAAGAAGAAGAAGAAAAGAACATGATATACATTATATTTACGAAATTATAGTAAAATTGTAAAAAAATTATATTATGTTGTTACATATATATATTTTATTTAAATATTGTATGAAAGTTGAACAACATTGTATAAAATTATATTTAAGTTGTATGATATTTTAGTTTTATATAACTAATTAGAAATAATGTATGAAAATTGTAGATAAGTTGTTGATACGTTGTTATAATATATAATTAGCTGTATGAAATTTATTTTACTATGTATAAATCAGATGCAAAATATACAAAAGACATATTGTATAAAATTTGTATTTAAGTTGTATGTTATTGTAGTTGTATTTAACTGGGTAGAAATAATATGTGAAAGTTGTAGATAAGTTGTAGATAATTATATAATATAAAATTAGTTGTATGAAATTTATTTTTACTATGTATAAACCATATACAAAATATATAAAAGATATATTATATAAATTTTGTATAAAATTTGTATTTAAGTGGTATAATATTATAGTTGTATATAATTGGGTAGAAATAATGTGTCAATTGAAACTTTGAAAGCAGTGAAAAATATAATGAAAATATTTACTCGTGCATTATCATGAAATTATAAGGGATGTGATGTTTACTCGTGCTAATATTACCAATGCTTAGAAGGAATTTGGACATAATCCTACTACAAATTTACAGATGAGGTTACAGAAGTTCGTTATACATAACTTGTTCCGGCCAAAATAAATTATTATCTATTTACGTTTCAACCTTGTCATTTATGTAACCATAGTATTTAATTATCGGGGCATAATTTTTTTGCAGCTTATCTGAAACATAATTACACAAAAATTTCTAACCTGAATGATGAATCAAATTATATGCTATAACATAAAATTCTATATATTTTTTTGTGTTTATAAATTAAATCTATCCTTATTCGCCTTTTTTTTTTCATGTGAATTTGGCAGCACATCAATAAGCACTGAAGAAAGAAATTGAGAGAATAAGACAGATTTATCATGAACAAAATATGAAGAAAATGGGCAACACCGGCAACAAATTATACCACCCACACTATCATAAACAGAATATTAAGAGAGAATCTGGAGAGAAGAGGGGAGAGGAGAAAATAAAGAAAAGGGTGCAACTAAATCCCTTGATTGAAGGCACAAATAATGGATTGAAAGTCTTTTAAGGTGAATTGTATATATTTTGTAAATAAAACTTGTTTATGCCGGGTAATTAACTAAACATGTACATTTAGGGTAATAAAGTTTCCAATAGTGTATAAGAATGAAAAACCCCTTGTACATATTTTGAAAACACTAGCAAATTCAAAACATGTGTTCTTACAATCATTGCTTCTAAAAGTTATGGAGTTAACATTGTGTTCTCACAACCATTGTTTTCACTCTCTCATCTTCTCACATTTTCTACATATGCTTCAAGGGCATGTATATTTTCTGCTTCTCCTCTTGTGTCACCTAGTTACAATGCAAGAAAAATGAAGAGTAGAAGTCAACAATTGAAGGTCATTCAAAGCTTTGCTTTCGAAAATAAGATTTTTTGAGACTGTTAGTTGTTTGGATTGGGTGGTGTTCCGATTAATTGAAAATATCAAAAGGAGTTCAAAATTTAAATTTGAAGTGATTTGGAGTAGATTTGAGCAAGATTTGAGCTAAGTTTTAGAAAATATGCAATGAAGAAGACGAAGTCAGTTTTTTGTATAATTATGTATAATCTTGTATAATAGTGTATATGAGTCTATAAACACATCTTATACACTAGTATACACTTTTATACACCTTTATACAAGCGTCTATAGACGAACTTCTTCCACGATTTTCAGTTGCAATTCTTGTTCAAAACCAGTCCAAATCTCCATTAAATGACTTCAAATTTTTATATACAACCTCCTTATACTATTTCTAACAAGTCTAAATAATACCCACTCTAAATATATCACAAAATCAAATTCGAAATTTAAACTCACATATTTAAGCTTGTTAAAAATCTAATTTCACCACCCAAAATGGATTTGGTTTGTTGAACTAATATTAGAGTCACAATTACTCATTCGAAAATAATACTATATTATAAGCATAAACATTTTTAGGGTAAGTTAGTTTATAAAAATATTCTTTAAAAGCTGAAAGACCAATTTACTCCTCCTATAAACATTACATATCCTATAATAATTTTGTACCAAAAAGTAAATTTACATTCCAATAAATGATAAATATCTATAGAAGTATATTAAATTATTCTATCAAAAATTATATAAGATTTACACCTTATTGAATTCAAAATGTGATGTGCTTCACCGAAATATTAAGAAAAATTACACTATGTATATAAGTAAAATGTTGATTTTAAATGTATAAAATATATATTGAATACCCTTTGTCCGGAATTTTCTTTTAGTTCTTTCAAGTTTGAACACACTTGGAAATATTTCTGGCTTCGCCACTGATTATATATATAATAGTACTCTACATCTACTAACCAATTTTTTTAGTATGCCTCTATCCATGTTTATCATTAATTAACTTGGCTCCCGCTCTCTCCCATAGTCTCATTAGTAACAAGTGGACAATAGATAACTCTAATTCTACTTATAATAGTCAAATTAAATCAAAGAAAGAAAATATAAATATTATTGTAGGGCTAATCTTGGTACGGATTTATTTACTTCTAGAATTATAACATAGATTCTAATGCTCGATTATCAAATAATATGGAACTAGCTCTAGCAGCAAATGGTATCGCATACCATGCTGGCGGAAAAATCGGAGTTTTTCCCAGATTCAAATATATGTTTTATATTATTTTTTTTCCATAAAATATGCCAATAATTATTCAATTTTTTCACAATTTATGCCAAACGGTTCAGCCCCATAAGGTCATAATCAAGCTTCTTCTTTCTCGGGGGTTTTCTTCTCTCTTTCATAGATATTGGTATGTCTAATAATTAATATTTTGCAAAAGCTGTGGTTTTAACCTTTATTATTTTTGCATATTTGTACAATGTTGTGTGTATGTATTTGCACAAATTTTCTCTCACGCTATTGTGAACAATCATACAAAATATAACATGCTTTTTTTGTTTGTATAGAAGCATGTTTTGTTTTCTTTATTTGTTATATATAGTTATGACATCATGAAAATGGTCCATGGTGAAGTAAAAACAACTTAAATTCCTTTGTCAAAAAGTTAGAATTATTGAGCTAAGCGTGAAGTTGTTCCTCTCTTTATTTGAGAAATATAGCCTTACACCGTCAACTTTTTTTAGATGACAAAGTAGAGTTAAGTCAATAAGTTTGTATTTTTAGATAGGCATGTTTGAATAAGAAAAAATTTGCAATCTAGCTTAAACTATAAGGAGAAATATGAGGTTCATATTTATCGAATAAGTTGTGCTGGTCTTGACAATAAAATTTTAGGTGTGTATAGGTCCTTTCATCACTAACAGTTTTCTAATGGATAGTTAGATATAATAATAATGAGATAACATTTTCTTTTTCATGGCAATTTTGTGTTACGTATGGTGTTTCTGTTGTCTATTTTGAGAATAGATAAGTTTGTTTTCTCATGACTTGAACTTAAAAATATTCAACGTATTTATATGTTCATAAAATAATAGCATTTGCATGTTCCTTTGTGGCTACCAATTTTTTAAATATTATTTTTTATAAAAATTAATATTTAATATTCTGTGCGTGTACGAATACTAGTTGAAATGAATAGTATAATATGTGATGGCTGTTACTTGAATGTCGGGGTGCTTTTAATGCTCCCAGAAACCATAGGGGTGTTAATGATAATTCAGGAAGTACCTTCCACACTCCGTTCTTATGGGCATGTTGGCCATGTGGAGGTGGTCTAACACTTATAGCGACATTTTCCGTTTACCTCATATATAATATACTTCATTAATTCATCTTAAATTAAAAACTATACTTTTAAGTGTAGAGAGTCAAATACCAACACAGTCCATAGAAAAGAATTATACAAACTAAAATCAAAATTTGATATTAGAAATACTTATAAAAGTATAAAAATGAGTATTGAACAATTAATATTTAACGCCCAAGATAGTAATAGTACATTTTTCTTCAAAATGAGAAACTAATACTCGCGTTAATTAGTTTGAGGTTTTCAAACTATTTTTTCCTCTTGCTGCACTATCAAATGATTTTCTAATATCAATGAACATGCAATACGTCCATCTTATGAATAGTAATATTATGGTGATATTAGCTCATTCATACTTCGTGTTTATACTAAACTAAATAGTTATCTTAATTCCCTCCATCATAAATTAATAGTTAATTTAATTCGAGAAGTTGTCCCAAAATAATTGTCACTCTAGGAATTCAAAATTAAATTTGTTAACTGCTTCCAATAAATCCATTAGTGATAGTTCTTCTTAATATTGGTTAATTTTCAAAAAAAAAAAATTGAATATAAATAACTTAAAATAAGACGGAAGGAGGAGTACAATTAAAGGTGAAATTTATACTCATCTCTTAATTATATAAAGTAATTATCGAAAGTGGATGATTTATTTATTTATTTGTTTTTGAGTTTGGGGTCCACTTTATTGGTCCAAGGGCCCGGGGGTCAAGGTGGGAGAGTTGAACCACCTTTTATCTGCCTGCAATAAATACGACGTCATTTTCACTTACAATTAACTCCATCATATTCCAGTTTCCCAAAATTATAATAACAACGACGCACTTCCCGGGATTGCTTCACTCACACACACTCCTCATAAATTCTCCTACCACCACCACCGCTACCACCTCCACTACCTCCCACCGCCGTGGTGTCCTACCGAAACCCTTTCCTTAACTCCTAATCCATCTTGAAACAATTATTCACCATTTCTCCAATTTCTAATTAGAACTTTTTGAATATAAAATGCATATCGCTATGATTTGTTGATCGATTGATCTAGAAGGACGCTAATTTTTTTGGAGAATTTGTGCGGTTATTGAAAGATAGAAGTTATGGAAGTAGAACAATTGAAGCTTGAAAATTCTCCGGCGATGACGTTTGATGAAGTATCAATGGAGCGAAGCAAGAGTTTCATTAAGGCCTTACAGGTTTCACTACTTCTTTCTCATTTGCCAAATTCGGGATCAGATCTGATTCTTGTTTTATGTCTGTCTACAATATTAGCTTCGTTTTATTTGGAATATTTTAGCTATTTAAATAACAATGTTGACTGTTGACTTTGCAATGTAAATTTTCATCTGCTGTGCGAGAAGCTCAAACGAATAAACAAATTATTATGATGATAGCTTAGGTAATGAAGGATACTCTTTACAAGTTCAAATTACTTTAAATCTGACTGATTCAGGGTGTTCTTGACTGTTTAGCTACTCCTTTATGTATCTTGTTTAGTGACTTTTAACTCCAACCATTTCGTGAAGCATACCCAGTTTCCAAGTCAGGCAAACAGATGAGGGTTGTGGTGCGCTGACAACTAGTATATAATATAGCAATGGTCATTTATTGAATATCATTGGAACATGTTCAATGAAATGGGTCCGGATATGGTAGAATTGGTACATCGGATTCATATAATGTTAAGAAATGGACATTAGGCCTACCTCAACCACAAAAGCTATTCATGATGTGAAGATTTTTCAAGACCATATAAGGAGACATATTGCCCATCCCACAACTGATGTGGGACTTCGAACTCTCTCCGGATGCCAATACCCAAGACTTGACATTCGGAGCATGAACATTCGGGTAAACAAAGATTGGGCTCTGATACCGTGTTAAAAAATGGACATTGGGCGTAACTTAATCACAAATATTAGCTCATGAGGTGAGAATTGCCTAGACCACCTAATGAGAACAATCATCTTCCGCACAACCGATGTAGGACTTCTAACATATAACTGACCCAACTAGTTTGGGAATGAGATGTAATTGTTGATTGTTATGTGGAGTTGGAGCAGTGGCGGATCCAGAATTTTAAAGTCATGGATGCTTGCCGATATCCAAAAGAAGAGGAAAAGGAAGTTTAATTGTGGGTGCTCACTTAATATTTATCTAAATATTGTTATAATTGCCTATAGTAAATTTACTGAATCTGGTAAAAGATAATGGGTGCTTGAGCACCCACAAGAGACAATGTGGATCCGCCACTGAGGTGGAGTGTTGTTGGCATATTGCATCATTTTGTTTATAATTTGTCTCCTTTGTTACTATTATATAACCTCCTCGAAGTAAAGAGTGGTAGGAATCAGAATAGGCTGGGGAGCTAAGAGAGATTGGAAATGTTTAAATAAGACTGTCTATATGTGTTGGTCAATTGTGAGCATCAAGTAGGCTGTTGGAGAGTTGAAGCTGGAATTGTTGAATACCAGCTCATGCCATCTAATGCCAGCTCATGAATACTACATGCAAAATGGTTTGTCACTTAAAAGCTGCAGTTAGTGATTACTATGTATAATAACACTGCTTCATTTTTTTTCCAAAAAATATACACAGATAAAAAGTGGTAGTTTCGGGCCCGAGTAGAGCAGAATGATTTCAGAAGATTATATTGCCAAACCCAGCCTTCTTTTTTGGATTGAGGAGTGTTTGGTTGATTGATATTAATATTGTTTTGATAAGCGATTGATTGATATTGACATATATATGTCTAAAATGCACTATAAGCACTTTTATTTGGTTAAGATGACAGGAAAGATATCTTGGATTCCATTAAAAGTTCCCAAGTTATGTTTCATATCTGCTTACAACTTTTTTCCATCTTAACCATTTGTCAACTTTTGCAAGAACTTTGGTCTAACTTAGTGTGTTGCCTGTCTCAGGAACTCAAGAATTTGAGGCCGCAACTCTATTCTGCTGCAGAATATTGTGAAAAGTCTTATCTTCAAAACGAGCAGAAACAAATGTAAGAATATTCCCGTTAGCTTAATATTTTCCACTCAATCTCTCATGTTTCTCCTAGGTTTGCAGCACTCTAATCAAAAGTTAGAAGCTCTTGGGTCTTTGGCTGTACAGGCTCTTTTAGCCTTCTCAGCAAGAATCTTTACTATGTCTAGGCAAGCTCCAAAATGCTGGTGCATTTATTCTTGGTCATGCTACGCTCTTCTGTTGCTCCTTTGTGGTCTTACTCTAATACTATGTTTTTTCAGGGTTCTTGATAACCTGAAGGACTATGCTGTAAGAGCTCTTGTCAATGCAGTCGACCACCTAGGAACTGTTGCTTATAAATTAACTGACTTGCTTGAGCAACAAACAATGGATGTCACAAGCATGGAGCTAAAGGTCACTTGTCTTGATCAGGTAACTTCTGGAACTTCCCCTAATGAAAATTGTCTGATTGAGAATGAAGACAGATATAGCTGAACTTAGTCTTTTGATTTAAGCGACTTCTCACATGCAAAACATACACCGAGAAAGAAGGCCTCAGGCAGCAGCAGCTATTAGCTATCATCCCAAGGCATCACAAGCATTATATTTTGCCAAGTACGGCTACTTTTTGGTCCTTATTGCATTTTTTTTAAAGCTCTTGCTGTTTTCAGACCTTTTTGCCTGACTTGCACACTTCTCTCTCTTCTGATTGACACATAATTAGATTCCGCTGGCAAGAAGGTGCATTTCAGCCCTCAAGTTAAGGTGGATTCGAGGCAACATTCACAAGCAAGACCCCGCCTTTATCCTTCAGGTGGCTGACTTCTTGATGATACTGTCCTGTCATCTCTTCAGCATTTTATTTTGTTATTCTTATCATATGTTCTGTATTAGGTACACCAGCTGCAAAAACTCTCTCTTGGCATCTGGCAACAGAAACTAAATCGACATTGAAAGGGACTTCACGTACTTTTATGAGGTTAGTGTTGGTATTGATCTTGAAGGTTCGAGGAGATTACTAGCATTTTGTTTTGGATAATATTCTCAAATATTTCTAGAGGTTGTAGAAAACTGATCTTTCCTTACATTTCAGTCCTGAGGAAGCGAAAGGTTCTGAAAAAGCATCTGCCGCATTCAACTTATTAGGTATGTTATGTAGGTTCCATTCACTTGTGATTTCCGTGGTGTAGATATTTGATGCAATAGACTCTTGATTTCTCACTGTTCATTGAGCAGATGAAGAGAATACACGGAAAAAATCATATGCAGCCCGTCCTCAGTCACCTAATGTTGGTCCTGCATCAAGTCTAGCAATGCAGACATTGGGTGTCACGCGGCAGGTAATGTCATGCTGTCAAATGCATTGGAAGTGAAAAAAGAAATAAATTGAAAAGAACAGTTCCGTATATTATGCCATCTGTTCCTTATATTACATGCTGTCCTTCCTGAAACTGCACTATAGTGTTGTTATATGACAGCTGCTTATAGACCGCCTTCATAGAGCTGTCAATTTATGGGTGTACGCACTCTTGCTTTCTAAGCCAAAGGCAACCTCACTTATAACTGAATAACCACATTTCAACTCTACCTTGATAAATGTGATAGCTGTGGAATTACGGAATAGGAAATATAATTCAGAGCCTCAGAGGAAAGTGTATTAGAAGATTTTGGTGAATATGCAGGCGTAAGTATCATTGTTAAACAATGCTATCTGAGGATCATAACATTGTTGTAATATGAGCATCTATGTGGTTTAGTAGTCCAAATTTTGTGATCTGTCTTTGTCTTGTTAATCAATCAGACAAGTTAGCAATTAAGATCTCAGTTAGTTAACAGTTTCATCTCTGCAAAAAAATTTAATTCCAAGGGGGTAAATATGCACTTCTGTTGGAGAGGTGAGATCTGTATTTGGGAGGTATATTTTGTGGTGAGAAAAGTGGGAACAATAATGTTTGAATTGCAGTCGGTTTGTCTGCAGTTTCATCTCGTCTCTTCAGATATAAAACATTTGTGATCATCATGTCTATGTATGTTTATATGGTTTGCCTCGTCTCTTTTTGTAGTCTAATTTAGTATGTGGATTTCTTGTGTCTTCAGAAACTTTGCTTTGTATTGCATCATTAGTCTTGACTTGAACGTTGTTCAGTCTTATAGTCTGTTTGAAGTTACGTACTTTGCTTGTGGGCATCTAATAGGACCAGATCGAGAGAATTCCTTCATCATAATAGCTAAAACGAAAATTTGCTTTGCAGGGCACCCTGGAGGGTAGCAAACCTCTAACACCATACAGATCATTTGATAATCCAAGACGGGACATTATCCGTGCACATAATCGCAGCAGGAGTATGCTCTCGGCTTTCTTTGTCAAGCATAAGACACCGAAATTGAAGACCAGTGCTGTCTCGTGATCTACGCAAAAATGAGAGCGAGCAAGTTCAGAGGTCCCATCCATCTAACTTTCCATCTGTAAAAGAGAAGTTGTACTAAGCCATCACCTGGAGAACATCTACTTTTAAGATCATTCACAAACTTCCCACGATTATAGGCAATTTGTTTCATCGTCCATTTCTTTCGTTTGAGAATCAATAAAGAGCAGTGTGTATATTTGTAAGGTAAAAGAGATGTTAATATCTGTCTGCTTGTAGAACACATTGTTGGAAAAATAATTCTCTATTAACTGCATTGTCCAGTATTCTTGAGCCGAGTGATCACTCCTCAATGGTTATCAATGTTCTTGCAATCATGAAATGAATCATGCCTCTTAACCATATTGATCTTGAACAGAAGAAAAAGTAAATAGGAATGTCCGGCAATTCTGACCAATCTTGTAGTGTGTTAAATTTTCATTGGTAATTATTATTTTCCAGTAATTAAATTTCTTTTCCCACAACAAAATACTGGAGATAAAATTGGGAACTGAAAGGTTTCTAGTCTGTTTTGTCAAGCTTTTTTTGGGCTAGAAGTGCTTTTTTTTCAAAAGTTGATGTGTTTGGCCAAGCTTTTGGAATGAAAAAAATGTTTTTGAAGAGAAGCAAAATCAGTTTTGGAGAAGCAGAGAAAAGTAGTTTCTCTCCAAAAACATTTTTTTGAAAAGCATTTTTGAGAAAAATATACTTGGAAGCAATTTTTAAAAGCTTGGCCAAATATTAATTGTTGCTTAGAAGTACTTTTTGAATTAATTAGTCAACCAAAAATATTTTTGAGAAAATTTCTCATAATAAACAATTTTGGGCCAATCATGCTATTCGTGTAGTTCAAACCCTTCATTTGGTTTTTGATCATTTGTGACCCCACTAAAGGAAATTAAAGTGCGCCGGATGGTAGATAACACGCTGATCTTAATTTCTGTATAGATTTGACAAACAAAAAACAGTCTTTGGCAGAACGAATGACATAATTAATGATTCGCCATAAGTTGAAGCACGCAAGCCAAAGTGCTCTCATTATGCAATTTGGATAATCCCTTGTCGAAAAAAATTAGTGAAGTGTTTTGGAAAACTTTGCCAGAAAATAAAAACATATTTAGCTAACTACAATAACTGTATTGTTTCAATTTTAAACAAGTTAGGGTCGAAAAATGTATTTAAATTATTTTCTTAAAAGATTTTATGTATTCTTTTTTTGTTGAGGATTTTAACTATTATACACTTCAACCAACAAATCGTCCATAAAATGTGACTTTAATGATCTGAAAATTAGACCCATTACATTAATTGAGTTTTTGCTTTATCACTATATATAAATTATTTATATAAAAAAAAAAAACTCAAAGACAGTATTTAACAAAAAACTTGATCTAGAAAAAAAAATGATTAAAGTGTCAAATCAAACAAACTCAATTTTGTTATAAATAGAGTTGTTTTGTAGGTGAATATCTATCTTTTAGAGAATTTGTTACTTTGTGGTAAAGTTACTTCTCCCTCATAAATATAGGGGTTTTATCTCATTGTAAATCATCTCAAAATCAATAAGAATTACCCCCCTCTTTCCTTGCAATATTCTTTTTTTCTTTATTGTTTTATTTCACGTTACTAGGTCAGTTTATGGGCTAATCAATAAAGGATTTTTATCTTCGAAACCCATTGCAAAGGGCAGTGCAAGAGAAATCATACAAAAACATCCCATTCTTCTTTCTTTATAGTAATAGTACAAGTACACTATTTAAGTAAACTTCGCTTCATTTAGTTCAGTTTAGTTTTAGTTTAGGTTTATTCTGTAAAATAAAATTCAATAAAAAATAAAATAAATAGAAATAAGAATTAATTCGAAATACTAAATAAGAAATAAGAATAAGGAGTCTTTATGCCGCGTTACCGAGGACCTCGTTTCAAAAAAATACGCCGCCTGGAGGCTTTACCAGGACTAACTAATAAAAAGCCTAGGACATCACGAGACTCTATTGTATCAATTATGAAACGAAAGTTCATTGCCCTTGAAATTTCGGGCAAGAACTATATGTCATTGGTGTTGAATGTTGAAATCCATTTTAGATACAATGAGTCTTGGAGACGTCATTAAAGATAAAAATAAAGCATTACCCAAGAATGTACTAAGACATTGATTTTCTTGCGCTATCACATTGATGAAGAGTTGAAAATAGAATATCTTACAGCCAAAGATCCACTTGTATTGTGGAATGGCTTAAAGGAAAGATATTATAACTTAAAGTTTGTCACACTTCCACAAGCACAATGTGATTGGCTCAATTGAGGCTCAAAGACTTTTAAGTGTGTTTCTAAATACCATTCGGCGATATTCAGAATTACTTCTAAAGTGAAACTCCGTGGAGATAGTATCGATGAATATGATATGCTCGCAAAAACGTTCACAACGTTTCATGCCTCTAATATGGTCCTGCAACAGCTGTATCGAGAGAAATGTTTTAACAAGTACTTTGAGTTGATTTCTTTTCTCTTTGTGGCTGAACGAAACAATGACTTGCTCATGAGAAATCATGATAATCGATCCACTAGGTCTACACCATTGTCCGAAATGAATGAGGTATATTCTCATTATGCTAAGCGTGAAAAAGGTCGTGGCCCTGTTCCTAGTCGTGGCCGCGGCCAAGAAAGAAATTTTTATAGTATTAATCACCCCCAAAGAAAAACAACCACCAAAAGTGGAAAGGAAAAGATGATAAGTGAAAGGAAAAGCATTCAGAAACTGAATGCTATCGGTGCAGTGATAGCATTAAGTTTCTTAACCCTTTGCCTTTGGCTTCTCATCTTTCCCTTTCCACTTTTAGTGGTTAATTTTCTTTGGGGGGTGATTAACACCAGAAAAATTTCTTACTTGGCCACGACCACGAACATGGCCACGATATTTTCAACGCTTAACATAATGGGAACCTCATTCACTTCGGGCAATGGTGTAGACCCAGTGGGCCGATTATCGTAATTTTTCACGAGCAAGTCATTATTTCGTTCAGCCGTAGAGAAATCAATTCAGAGTACTTCTTGAAACCTTTCTCTCGGATTGAAGGCATGAAACGTTGAGAACGTTTTTTCAAGCATATCATAGTTAGCGATAGGGGTGTTCATGGTTCGATTTGGGTCGGTTTTTCCCTAAAAAGAAACCAAACCAAGTAAATCGGTTTTTCAAATATTGAAACCAAGTCAAACCAATTAAGTCTATTTTTGTTGTTTTTTCGGTTATTTATCGGCTTTTTTCTTAAATATGAGAAATACGCTACCAAACGCATATTCCGACGACTATATTTTCAACATAAGACTATCAAATCAATCGCTCTTTCAGAAATATATCATTTACCGAAATATATTGATGATAATTGAATCAAATAGTGATGAATAATTTAATTACTCAGTTAAAAATCAATTATTTTTAACATGAAATAAATTCTTGTACTTAGCAAAAGAAAACTACCAAATCAAACTAGAATATAAAGGCAAAGAATTAGATTATTAAATAGAAAAGAATTAGATTTATATATATATATATATATATATATAAATTTAAATAGCTACTTTTATAGTCGGTTTGGTTCAATTTTTTCGGTTATTTTTTATTAAAACCAAAACCAAACCAAATTTGCACGGTTTTTAAAATTTAAAACCAAAACCAAACCAAAACTAAAAAGCATCGGGTTTTTGGTCGATTTGGTTCGGTTATCGGTTTGCTTCGATTTTTCTGGTTTTTATGAACACCCCTAGTTAGCGATACTATCTCCATAAAGTTTCAATTTAGAAGTAATTTCTGAACATCGCCGAATTGTATTCAGAAACAGACTTATAGCCTTGGAGCCTCAAATGAACCCAATCATGTCGTGCTTGTTGAAGTGTGACCAATTTTAAGTTGTCATATTTTTCCTTTAAACTATTCCACATGATAAATGGATCTTTGACTGTGAGATATTTTTTAACCTTTCATCAATGTGATGACGCAAGAAAATCAATGACTTATTTTTATCTTTAATGACGTGTCCAAGACCCATTCCATCTAAATGGATTTCAGCACTCATGACATATAGTTCTTGCCCGAAACTTCAAGGGTAATAAACTTTCGTTCCATAACATGAGTCATAGTTAAAAAAAGAGAAAAAATATAGCTTAGTCTTCTCGAATACTACATAATTCCAATAATTTTGAATTTACTTCAAATAAAAAATAAATAACTAAATTCGAAAAAAAAAAACGAATTATGAAGGCTTAGTAGGACATAAGAATTGTAAAATTCTAAAAAAAATGGTGGAAAAAGTTTTCAAGTGAAGATGATATTTGAAATTTAGAGTTGTGTTTGGACATAAAATTTAGTTTGGGTTGTTATTGAAGTTTTGTGAGTGATTTGTATAAAAATTTTGTAAAACAGTTTTTTTTGCAGTTTTTCAAATTTTCAAAAATTTCTAAAATGCATCATTCAAGTGAAAATTAGAAATTTTATGAACAAACACTGATTTCGAAAAAAGAAAAAAAAAATTATGTCCAAACAAGCTCTTAGTTCGGACGGAAAAGGTCCAAATATGCCCTTGTACTATACAAAATTGAGCAAATTTGTCCTTTGTTAATACTTTAGCTCATATATATCCTTACATTTTGGTCCAAATATGCCCTTTTCGAAATGGAATCCACCCAAACTAGTTAGTTCTTTCTTTAATTGTATTAAAGTGTATTACAAACACTATCTTCTTTTTATAATACTTTTTTTTAATTTCTTTACCTTTCTCTTTTCTTTCTTCTATTTTCTTTTCTTCTTTATTTTTCTTTTTTCTTTCTCCCATATAAAACTTTTTTTTTTTTTTCCTTTTTCTTTCTCTCATATCCGATTTCCTCCCTTGATGACGCCTTCTCCATTTCCCTCACCAATTTCACGTGATTTTATTCCTAAAAATTAAACCTACACCACCAAAAGCTTGCAAGCGAGAACGCTCTGGTTATCCTGAAATGAAGGAAAAGAAAATTGTCGAAGAAATTTTTTCAGTGGTGTTAATTTGGTGAAGATAGGATATGGTTATTCGGATTTTGAAGGTGTTGTTCACCGTGGAGCTTCAAATCTGAAGGGAACAAGACCTTCAAAACCTGAATAGCCATATCTTATCTTCACCCAATTAACACCACCGAAAAGATTTCTCCGACAATTTTCATCTCCTTCAGCTCAGAAGAACCTGTGGGATTTGTGATAGTAAAATTTACACTAATTCATGAGTTTGGTCAAGTTAAATAGGTGACGAAAATGGAGAAGACATCAGCAAGGAGGAACTCGGATATGGAAGAAAGAAAAAGGAAAAAGAAAAGAAGAAAAGAAAGAAAAAAGAAGAAAGAAAAGAGAAAGGTAAAGAAAAAAATACTAATAAAAAAAAGTAGTGTTTGTAATATATTTTAGTATAATTAATGAAAGAGCTAATTAGTTTAGGTGTATTCCGTTTCAAAAAGATATATATGGATCAACTACGTGATGATAAAAATATATATGGACTAAAGTATTAATGAAGAATAAGTGTGCTTAATTCCATATAACACATGGGCATATTTGAACCTTTTCCGCGGTTAGAATGTAAAAGAATGATATTTTTGCTGGGTCAATTCTTGTAGCTTGTTCAGACGGTAAGTCTCCTGTTGATAGCGGTGAAATAAAAAATTCTTTCTTTTATCCTTTTCTACTTTGGCACTCTGTTTTCACTTGAACCAGCGCCAATAAGTTAACTCAGCAAGTGTGGATCCTGTTCAAGTGAGCGCCTCATCAGATTCATTATGAAAATCCAAAAGTGCCAGTGTTTTCAATCCCAGCCCCCATCTGAGATCTACGTCTGATCTATATAATTTTCCCAAGTTCTTTCTTTGGAATTCCACAGTGTAATTAACTTCCATTATTGCTATTGCAATTCAATCCAAATCTAGCAACAATGTCATCAGCGTCATTACACCAAAGACCTCTTCACAATCCTCTAACAGACCCAAATCTGGTATCCCCACGATCCTCTCAAACTTCCCAAAAACCCACCTCATTTCTTCAATACCGCACCACCCTTTTGCTCCTTCTTTCCCTTTTGGTAATTCTTGGAGTTCTTTATCCATATATTCAATTCCCTCAAAATGGGTTCCTCTCTTACACCTCAAAATCGAATCTTTTTGAATCCAAGTGGCGAGACTATTCCTTGCCTAAAGCTGCTGCCTTTGTGGCCAAGAATAATACCCTTATAGTCTGTATTGTTAGTGAACCTTACTTGCCTTTCTTGAATAACTGGTTGATTAGTATTGTCAGGCAAAAGCAACATGAGAAAGTGCTTGTGATTGCTGAGGATTATGCTACTTTGTTTAAGGTTAATGAGAGGTGGCCTGGTCATGCTGTGCTTATTCCTCCTGTTTTGATGTCTCAGACTGCTCATAAGTTTGGGTCTCAGGTATATCTCTGGAGCTTTTGCATCTGTGTTTATTATACTGTATCTAGTTTCTCCCCCTAATTTGACTTGGAAACTTACTAGTATTTGGATGAAATGGGCCTGAGTAGAGCACGAACATATAGAAGATTAATGTCACTGACTTCAACTAGTCTAGGATTGAGGATTAGGTAGTTGATTGTTTGTTGTGTTTAGAGAACCTCTAATTTTACAGAACCCCTATTTTGTCATAAAAGATAAATTGCGTACTAATATTGGAATGAGATGGGCTCATGTAAAGCAGATATATAGATTCATTTTGCAAAACACCGACTAATTTGGGATGAGACGTTGTTGATTGATTGATTTACAGCTGGGTTTGTTGTATTTCTCGCTGTTCTTGTCGATTGGTGTGAACAATTTTTGGTTTCTGTTTATAATATGCTTTTCTGCAAGCAAATGTGCAAATTGATACTCGGACTTCGTCCCTTAATATTTTCCATTAGTGAATATTGGAATTTACATTAATGTGCAAGAAGGATTTGCATATGGAGTTTATTGACCTTCAGAAGGCATACGATAAAGTTCCGAGGGAGGTCCTGTGGAGGTGTTTGGAGGTTAGCGGCGTTGCGGTAGCGTACATTAGGGTGATTAAGGATATGTATGATGAGGCTAAGACTCGGGTGAGGACTCTGGGTGGTGACTCGGTCCATTTCCCTGTGGTGATGGGGTTGCACCAGGGATCGGTTCTTAGCCCATTTTTGTTTGCCTTGGCGATGGATGTACTATCGCGTCACATCCAAGGGGAGGTGCCTTGGTGCATGCTATTTGCCGATGGTATCGTGTTGATTGACGAGACGCATAGCGGAGTTAACACGAGGTTGGAGGTTTGGAGACAGACCTTGGAGTCTAAAGGTTTCAAACTGAGTAGAACCGAGACATAATACTTGGAGTGTAAGTTCAGTGACGGGATCCATGATGCAGATGTAGAGGTTAAGCTTGATGCTCAAGTTATCCCTAAGAGAGCGAGTTTTAAGTATCTCGGGTCTATTATCCAGGGTAATGGGGAGATTGACGAAGATGTCACGTATCGCATCAGAGCGGTATGGATGAAGTGGAGGCTCGCTTCCGGTGTTTCGTGTGATAGAAATATGCCGCTAAGATTTAAGGGTAAGTTTTATCGAGTGGTGGTTCGACCGGCTATGCTGTATGGGGATGAGTGTTGGCCAGTCAAGAACTCCCACGTGCAGAAGATGAGAGTAGCAGAGATGAGGATGTTGAGATGGATGTGTGGGTGCACCAGGAAAGATAGGATTAAGAATGAAGTTATCCGGGACAGAGTGGGAGTAGCCTCCATGGAGGACAAGATGCGTGAGTCGAGGCTGCGATGGTTCGGACATGTTAAGAGAAGAAGCATTGATGCTCCTGTTAGGAGGTGTGAGACGTTGGCCATGGAGAGTTTGAGAAGAGGTCGAGGGAGGCCGAAGAAGTATTGGGGAGAGGTGATTAGGCAGGACACGGCACTGCTTCAGANGAGGTCGAGGATTAAGGTAGAAGGTTAGTAGGTAGTTTATAGTGTTCACCGATAGGTTTAGTAGCATGCATTTCCCTTGATATTCTTAGATTTTATTACGGTATGTAGTTCTGTTCGCCTCAGGTATTGTATTTCTTGTTGCTATTATTGGATACTATTTATCCTGTATTACGGTATGTGATTCTTATTTTTATTTTTATTTTTTGTTTTTTGTTTTTTGTTTTTATTTTTATTTTATTTTTATTCTATTTTTATTTTATTTTTTATTTATTTATTTATTTTTTAATTTTTTAATTTATTTTTATTTTTTTAATTTTTTGATTTTTAGCCGAGGGTCTATTGGAAACAACCTCTCTACCTGCACTAAGTAGTGGTAAGGTTTGCGTACAGATTACCCTCCCCAGACCCACATGTTGGGACTAGACTGGGTTTGTTATTATTGTTGTTGTTGTTGAATATTGGAATTTAATCATGACCATCATGTAGAGTTATCGCATAATTGGCATTTCTCCCCTTCCATATTTGGATATTTACAGTTTTGTAGGTAGATTGTGTTTGAGAGTGAGAAGATCCTTGCATTATCGTTTCTTTATCATTCAGTTGATTAATGCGTTAAAATTGGAGTACGTATGATTAAAGCTTGAGAATAATAACAATAATGAACATTGTGTTTCCACTTATCCTTCACTATCTGTCTTTGACTCTCCCGAATCACAAACTTGTTCTTAGAATTTGAGAGGAAACTTTTAAAAAAACTAGAGAGGAAACAAGCGTTTTCTGGAATATTCTACTTGCTTTGAGTTAGTTATTCGTTTTCTACTAAAATGACATTGATAGTTCTATTTTTAAGGGATTCTTCAATTTTACGTCCAGAAGGCCTCGACATCTCCTGCAAATTTTGGAGCTTGGCTATAATGTCATGTACAATGATGTTGATATGGTTTGGTTAGCGGATCCATTTCAATATTTAGAAGGAAAGCATGATATATACTTCATGGATGACATGGCTGCGGTAAGTGCTGAAGAGGATGCAAATTCTTTAACTTTTCCTTGTATAGTATTGGTAAGCGATGTTGTGTTGTATGATTGAATTGGAGAATCTGGCTTTTATTTATTGCGGTAGTTTTTAACTCTCATCATCTTGCTTCACTGCAAACTATGTCCTTGTTTTCTTTTCCTTTTAAGTTTTACTTCTCTTCTTTTTTAACTGGGAAGATAGGTCATTCTCCGGCAGTTATGACTGTTTTTATTTGGTTGCATCAATTTATGCTTTGTATAAACTTTATTGTCGTGACATTGACGATTAGACTGTTAGTGATGAAAGATTTGCTCTCTTCCTTTCTTTTGGAATGCCAGGTAAAACCTCTGAATCACTCTCATGGTTTGCCACCTCCAGGGAAGAAGGGTCGGCCTTACATTTGTAGCTGCATGATCTATCTGCGACCCACCAATGGAGCAAAACTAGTTCTGAACAAGTGGATTGAGGAAATGCAGATTCAACCATGGTCCAGAGCAAAGAAATCTAATGACCAGCCTGCTTTTAATTGGGCATTGAACAAAACTGCTGGACAGGTGCATTGCTTTCTTTTATTTCGTATTCTACTGCCATGCTTCAGAACCAGCTCAAGAAGCCTTATTGTCTATTGGAGTCCCTTGTCTTGGTTTTGCATTTCATGACTTATAAGGTCTTGTTTTGCCCATGCCTTATTGAATGGTTTCAGCAGGAAGTATTAAAAAAGTAGGCTTTTTTCTGATCCAAAATTAAGCTTGATCTAAACATAGAATTAAGCTAGGTTCTCAAGTAGCGCTGTTTTCGTTGAAGCCAAATGTTGTAGGACGGCATATCCAACTTCCTTTATTTAACCCCTTCCTGTCCTTTCTTCTTCTGTCCCTTGTTATTTTCCCCCCATTTTCTTTTTGTAGTTTGGCCCTGTCGGCTGAATAATTATAGGCTTTATTGTATGTGATTGAGGTTGAAGAAGAGATTTAAAAGATAGATGTAAGAAATTATCTGATCAATGCAGTTGCCTGGATCTCGTTCCTAAGGCAAATTATTTGTTTCTTTTTTTTCTTTTCTTTCTGCATACGCTGGCTGCAGTTCCTCAGATAAGTAGGTCTGCATGCAAATATGTAATCAATGCATATATATGCAACCAAATTTATGCTTTCTCTCCTCTTTAATAATTAGTCCTAGATATTATGTAGATGTCCCTCATTGTAGCTTAATAGCGCTATTGTTTTAATCCTACTTAATTTTGTGCACAATAGCTATGAGAAAATGTTGAGATATTTTATCCTTATTAGAATGTCCCAGTTATATAGATGTTCCTTATTGTAGTTTACTAGTTTTTGCTCTAACCCTGGTTAATTTGAAGATCTGTATTTATTTTACATTGAGGAAACGACGATCACATGGAGCTTCTCAAGTCTTAGTTTAACCGACTTTTGAAATTATAGACATATGTCATGTCCTTACTAAGAACTTAAATTACACGAGTACTACTAAATAGGTTGAGTTTGCATTTTAAGTCTATCCCGCACAATATATGCAATGGCTCTTCCAATTTTTGTTTGACTATTTACTTTCGTTTTGCATCCAACATTTTTTTCTTTTGGGTACTATTTTAGTTGCCTTTGATCAGGCTAAGTATTTAAGTTGTTTGTGTAATACATGACACTGTTGCAGGTCGACATGTATCTGCTTCCTCAGTCAGGATTCCCGACAGGTGGTTTATACTTTAGAAACAAGACTTGGGTGAAGGAAACCAAGGGAATGCATGTTATTATTCATAATAACTATATTGTTGGTTTTGAAAAGAAGATAAAACGTTTCCGTGATTATGGTCTGTGGTTGGTGGATGATTATAGCTCTGAATCCCCGCTTGGCAGATTAGAATAAATAGGAAGACCTTTTTATCTGGTTTGAAGGGGAAAATACCCCATAATGTTCTTTTGGCAAACAAGCAGAGCAGTTATTGAACAGATTTCCGTCTCCGAAAAGGCTTTGGAAAGTTTTAGCAGCTGGTGCTCATGTACTGGAAATTATGGGGCACGACACAATGAATGTTCTGTGATGCAAAACGAGGCACGACACAGTATCCCCTCCAAGATGCATACGTTTTCTACGTCCAGCCAGCTTTGAGGAGAATTCTGCTCTTAGCTTGTATTCTCATAATATACGAGTCTCTGTTCGGAACTTCAACATTTGTTCAGTCCTATTTGTTCCGTGTGCAAGAAGTAGTAATTTCATGGAAATATTGAATTAAATGCTTAGTATTAGATCTGTCAACTACGCACGTCAATCTTTGACACAGGATGTGTTCGGTAGCTGGAAGTCGTTTTTCGCGGTAAATTCTGAAAAATGTTTTCTGTTGGTTTGGAAAAAAAGTATATATCGAAGATGCATAATGATACTAGCAAATCATTCCCGAACACACCCATGATATTGTTAAGTTTTCTGTGCAGTGTTTTTAGTAAAATAGCAGGCGCACTTTCATGATGATTTACAAGCATAACCCTTTTTATTCTCTTATTACCATTGTTTACCCTTAAAATCGGATAACAATTAAACTTATAAGTGGTTTTAAGGATATGTGATTTCATCTAGCACAAATTGATAAATATGATGATTAATGCTAGAAATTGATTGTAAAATAAAGCAAACCAGTATAAAATGCAACTTGGCCCTCGAGCTAGATCGTCCTCGAACCGGCAGAGTGTTTAATTAAGAAATATGAACTGAAGACCAAGAGAGTTTAAGAGAGAAAAATGTATATTATTGCTTTGATATGCATGATTACAAATTATTAGAACCCTTTATATAGTAGAGAGATTCTACTTATGGTACAATTCTAGATATAGAAGGAAATCTCAAGATTAGCTAATTAACCGTTCTTGATTTGATTCGTACCGAGATTTCCGCCACGACTCTTGCTCAGTCACAGATATATCGGCTTTCTGTTAGTAGGCTTTCTTCGGTCTCTCTCGATGTCTATCCCGTTTAGTCTCGATCTTAGCTAATCTCAGTCTCAATCGGTCCTTTGAGTCCCGAGCTCGGTACCGCACCTTCACATCTCAGCCTGATATAACACGAGACAGATTCTCGACCTACCATCTTTGTCTCGATTAGTCAAACAAAATTGGGTGAGCCTGGTTTTGACCGCACACAGATAGTCACCTCGTTTTTGGAGAGTAATGACAAGAAAAGAGTTGAGCCTCCGAACTTTGCCCCGATTTGTCATGACATCAGCATCATGACGTAAGCGACAAAGGTGACCGAAACGTCCCATCGGTACAGTTCCCCAGACATGTAATGTGCGTCAATCGATGGTCGGCCACTACCAGCTTTGAACCGTCGGCGTGAAACCAATAAATAGACCCCTTTTCCATTCTTTCAAACTTTACTTTCAATCTCTTCTACTATAATCTTCAAAGTTCTTCGCATTCTTCAAGCTTTATATCTTCAGGTCTTTGAGTTCCATTGTTGATCCCTTCTAAAACACCAAATATTACAATTTCCATTCTTTTTTGCCCTCAAAAACCAAATGGCGAAGACATCAAAGACTGTTCCACGAAAAGAAACTGCCTCCCCATCTCTACTGACCGGCGAGAAAACAATGGCGGAGCCGCGCCCTGAGGAGTGTGTTACCGGGAGGGTGTCATCAATTCCGACTTTAAAATCGATAAAACCTCGTTGGTCCCCGGTCGATGCGAACCGGTATCGAGATACATATGCTCGATATCAAAAAGTTTCCTCGAACAAGTGAAGAAGGATTGCAACTGGGGAAACAAAGAGGTTGTGATACCGGCCCCTGAAGAGGCGATCACGACCCACGTGGAAGGGTTCCTGAGTGTTTACACTTACCCTTTCATGTTGGGTCCCCTCGATCCGGTCATCATAGACTTCTGCAAGAAGTATTAGGTGACCCTTGGACAAATTCACCCTCCTTTTGGAGGATTGTGGTACTCCTTCATTTCTTCGTGAGCAAGCTCGACGGGCTTCCTTTCACCCTCGATCATCTGATAAGATTGTACAACCCTCGACTTTATAGGAGGGATGATAAAACTTCAAAGCCGGGCCACCAAGACACTTATCTCGAGCATAAACGAAGACAAAGATCAAGGTTGGATGGGCCGGTTCGTCCGAGTAAGGACCACAAACCTGATTCTGGTTGGGAGCATGCCGTTTCTCGAGAGATGGAATATAAAACGTAAGTATGACTCCGTTTTTTGTTTTTGTTTTTCATTTTTACTTCTTCATTTTTCCTTATCGGTATTTTTTCTCGGGGTAGCTGCTGCTTGGATGCCGGGTGCAGTCCCTCAGCTCGAGAGCTGGGTTAGGATCCTGGTCTCGACATTGACATATGCCGAGCGCGCATGTCTCGATCTGTCAAAGGGCCTATGGGAGGCTAAAATTCATGGAAAGTCTCGATCATGTATTTGATGATTTATTAAAACGCCTTTCCGAGCTTACTCGGTTTCCCTTTTTTTTGCAGGTCTTGGGAAAGATGCAAACATGAGGCCTAGTCCGATGATGAAGAAGCCTCACTACCCATATCGAAGCCAGCTAAGGAGGGCAAGAGGAAAAGGACCTCGACTTCTGAGGGGCAAGAGCCGAAGAAGTGAGTAGCTCGTAAGCCCAAAAAAAAGGTCAACCCCATGTCCTGTGGAGTCATCCCAACTTCTAAGGGAGGAAGAAGAAGAAGAAGAAGAAAAAGAGGATAACTCTGGGCTAGTGGCTCGAGCACGAGCCAATACCGAGGCTCTAAAGGCCACTAGATCGGTAGAGTCTGAAAGTATTCTACCACAACCTGATAGGGTCCATGGAGAAAGTTCGGCCGAAGTCCCCGAGCCGGATAAAGCTGAAGATGCCTCATCTCGGGGTAAGAGGGTTGCAGAGGAGGCGACGGATGTAGCCGTGGTGGCCGAGCTCAAGGCTCCTCGAGATAGAGAGAATGCCCCAAAGGATCTACTTGGGGCGATAGAGATCGGAGACTCCCCTTCGCTTCCTTCATTCTCCGAGGAAATGATTCGAGAGGCTCGTGCCGTGAAGACTCCTCACATAGAAGGAGCCCATGGAGGGGAGGACCCTTTCCGTGGTTATTTCGCTGGGTCGACGATGCCGCTGACCTGAGTGACTTGGAAGTACCGAGGAAGATCTCGGATGAAACTTCCTCGAGTTTCAGATTGAACAGCCAGTTCCCGGCCTCTTGTGCCGATCTTGTGTGCAAACGAACGATCATCATTACGGTCCCAGAGCATGCACGAGTTTTTGTATCCCCCGTAGAGGTGGCTAGTTACCTTCGGAGCTTGGTCACGGAGGAAGACCGAGCTCTGATGGACTAGGTGGGAGCGCCTTGTCTTTTTAACGAGGCTTAACAAGCCCTGAACCGGGTAAGCCCTTACTCCATTTGTCAATATCCATCTTTATTTACTTGTGTTTTTCTCTTCTCGTATAATTCTTTCTTTCCTATTTTATTGGCCTCGATGCTTCATCACGAAGCTTTCTTCTGATCTCGAGGGGAGCTGAGTCGATATGAGGCTGAAGTCCGAAGGTTTACTGAGGAGAAGGACGCCCTCAAACTTGTCAGTGAGCAAAGAGATGAGGAAATAAAGGGCCTTCGTGCTGAGCTAGAGGCCGCACAGAAAGAATAGACTGACCTGGACGAGTAGGTAAAAACAATCTTAGACTTTAGTGATACCGATTCAAGCATGGTGGCTAATAGTTCGATCCCACGGGTTCAACAAAAACTCAATATAATTGGGCAACTTCGTGAGGAAGTGGATGCGGAGACCATAGCGTGGAAGAAAAACATGGACCGTCTTGCCTCAGAAAATGAGGCTGCTCGAGATCAACTAACCTCGACTTAGAGCCAACTCCAAAGCATGAAAGTAAAGAACTTGATGCAATCCAAGATAATCGAGGAGTTCCAGACTCGGTTGGGTTCGGCGACCTCCGATCGAGAGAACCTGGTGACAAAACTTGTAGTGGCCAAATCCGAGGCTGAGACGGCCAAGGACGATGCTGAGGCAATTATGGTCGTCTATCGATCCGACACTGAAGCCGTTCAAGCTCGAGCAAAGGAAGTTTCCAAAGTTGCTCAGGTTCGAGCATATTGGGTTGTTGAGCATGCCAAGTGCCAGTCTCAAAGGGAGACTCTCGAGGTGATCCACACTCGTGGCTTCGATCTTGCTGCCGAGATTGAAAATGCAAAAGAGCTTGAAGCTGAAGCCAAAGCGTTGTCTTCTCCCGATGATGATGACTCCGGAAGCATGAGCGGGTTCGAGAGTGGAGAAGACCTCGAGGGTGAATATGTTGCTCCTGGAGAAGATTAGGCACTTAAAATCTTTCTTTTTGGATTTTTGTATAGTTATCTGATCGAGACACGTTGCCCTTGTAAATAAATTTTTGATATATATAAAGATATTTTTTCCTTTCTGTCTTGTCCAGTGAAATTTCAATTCATTTCTGCCTTATGAAATTTTTGATTCATTTATGCCTTATGAAATTGTATCCACATGTTCGAGGTTTAGGCAATTCGACTGAAATCGAACTAGTATAGTTTTTACGATCGAGTGAATGCTTGCTCGGACTCGAAGTAAGGTAATACTTAGGTTTTATTTTAGCGAGGACGATCTCTCGAACTCAAAGCAAAAAATATCCCTTAGGCTTTTGTATTAGGCCGTTATGGCCTTTGTAAAAAGAATGTTTATGGCTTTCTCCCCTTTTCGGCTTGAAAAGTTTTTATCATTCGTATTTGTAAAACCTGTAATGCCTTAGCATGAATTAAGGAATTGTTCGAGAGTTCGAACAATTTTGTACTCATTAAACTTTTCAAGGCTTGATATTATCGAAGCCCTGTATAATTTTGCCGATGGTAGCCTTTTTAATCTGTTTATGAAAATATTCAAAGGCTTGTTTTATTACGAAATTCGAACGTCTTCGAACCGTGTTAATTTGGCCATAGAATTTTTAATTTGGGACTTGTTCTTGAGCTTATTTTCCCGTTTCACTTCGAGCTTGCCCGAAGTGTCAGTCCCCGAGTGGGGTGGTCGTAGCCTATAAAATCGAGGGTTTCCTTTAAGGTCTCGTGATCTTGAAGTTTTAATAATCTGATCCCGTCTATTTTTCATACGGCAGTACCCGAACGTGGGGGGTAATTGTTCAAACTCCAGTTACGATCAGCCCTTAAGCTTGTTTACACAATATATCGAGAGTATGAAATAGAAAATGTTTCTAAGACATAAGATATCGGCAAGGAAAAATACTTCTCTTAATAAAAGATTATACATGCGTCCATGTTTGGTGTCAGGGATCGAGAAACCTATATGAGCACGGTTCATTCGACCATTTGGCCCTAACAAAATTTACTTATCGAGACCTCATTGTCACGAAGTAATTTTCTTGCAATAAAGTTGACATTCGAGGGAAATGCCCCCAATATTTGAGGTCCATTGTAAAAAAGACTGGCATACTGTTGAATTGTTCTAAGTTAAGGTTGCCTCATTAAAAACCTCGCCAGAAAACCCATTTGGGACAAAACTGGTCTAAGGCAAAAAGAGTGCAATGCGTGCTTTCAGACCTAAAGACTTCGTGTTGAAAAATCCATCGTCATTCCTGATCGGACACCTACAATGGTTAATCTAAAATATAAATGAAAATATAAGGGTCGTACCTTAGCAGTAGTATCGTTTTAGGAGCGATACGTTCCAATTGTTCGGTAATTGTTCGTTGTTCATCGTGCCGAGCTTGTGGGGTCCTTTTCTGATAATGTCGAGGACCTGATACAGTCCCTCCTAGTTTGGACCCAGTTTTCCTTCATTCATATTTCGAGTGTTGACGTTGAGTTTTCTTAGCACCAAGTCCCCAATTTTAAAATGTCGAAGATTGACTCTTCGATTGTAGTACCTTTCAATCCGCTGGTTTTGTGTGGCCAATCGAACGAGGGAGGCTTCGCGTCTTTCATCCAACAACTCTAGGCTCGTATTCATGGCTTCATGATTCGATTCTTTTGTTGCATATCAGAACCTGAGGCTAGGTTCCCCGACCTCGACCGGGATAAGAGCTTCAGCACCATAGACTAAAGAGAACGGTGTTTCCCCCGTACTAGACTTCGACGTTGTGCGGTATCCCCAAAGAACCTCGGTCAATATCTCTCTCCACATTCCTTTGGCGTTGGTCAGTATCTTTTTAAGATTTTGGATAATGGTTTTGTTTGTCGATTCGGCTTGTCCGTTCCCACTGGGATGACAAGGTGTCGATAAAATTCTTTTGATCTTGTGATCCTTGAGAAATTTAGTCACTTTACTGCCAATGAATTATTTCAATTATCACACACAATCTCGGCAGGCATCCCAAATCGACATATAATGTGGTCCCAAATGAAGTCTATGAATTCTTTTTCTCTGACTTTCTTGAAAGCCTATGCTTCAACCCACATAGAAAAATAATCAGTCATAAATAAAATAAAGTGAGCCTTACTTGGAGCCGATTGGAGAGGGATGGTGATGTCCATTCCCTATTTCATGAACGACCATGGGGATAAGATTGAGTGGAGCTGCTCCTCGCGCCGGTGAATCATTGGCGCATACCTCTGCATTTGTCGCACTTTTGAACGAACTCATTTGTACCCTTTTCCATATCGAACCATTAGTACCCTGATCTGATAACTTTTTGAACCAATGATTTGGCACCAATATGATTTCCACAAGTGCCTTCGTGAATCTCCTGCAGGACGTAGTCGGTAACCCTCGGTCCCAAGCATATTGCCAATGGTCCATAGAACGTCCTTCTAAACAGCATTCTGTCTTCAGACAAAGTTAACTGTGTTGCCTTCGTACGTAGAGCTCTCGACTCCTTTGGATCAGATGGAAGCTTCCCGTTCTTTAGGTATTCTATGTACTTGTTTCTCCAATCCAAGGTCAGAATTGTAAAGTTTATTTCGGCGTGGCCTTCTTCGATCACTGATCTCGAGAGTTTTACGACAGTCCTCGAGTTAAGTTCGTCATCTTCGACCAATGACCCTAAGTTTGCAAGGGTGTCAGACTCGTTGTTCTGTTCTCGAGGTACTTGTGGTAAGGTCCACTCTTTAAATCGATGTAGAGTTACCTGTAGCTTATCCAAGTACCTCTGCATTCGATCTTCTCATACTTCGAAAGTCCTGTTCACTTGATTTACCACGAGGAGGGAATCACATTTGGCCTCGATGACCTATGCTCCCAAGATTTTAGCCAACTCGAGACCTGCAATCATGGCCTCATACTCGGCCTCATTGTTAGTTAATTTTGGAGTCCTGATAGATTGTCTAATAATATTACCCGTGGGTGGTTTTAGAACGATACCCATCCCATACCCCTTCGCGTTCGAAGCTCCATCTGTGAAGAGGGTCCACACCCCCGATGATGTACCCAATTTTATTAACAGTTCTCTTTTGACCTCGGGTAACCCTCTAGTGTGAAATCGACCACAAAGTCTGCCAAGATTTGATACTTGATGGTCATTAGGGGTCGATACTCGATATCGTAACCACTGATCTCGATTTCCCATTTGGCCAATCGACCCGAAAATTCAGATTTGTGCAAAATATTACAAAGGGATAGGTAGTTGCAATACTTATTGGATGACATTGGAAATATGGTTTTAATTATGCTAGAGGCGCTTATTAAAGCAAGCGCTAATTTTTTTAAGTGTGGATATTTGGTTTCAGCCTCACCGAAGGTCCGACTAACATAATAAACAAGGAATTATGTACCTTGTTCTTCTCGAACTAGGACTCCACTTACCGCTATTTTCGAGACTGCCAAGTATAAGTAGAGTTGCTCGTCCGCTTTCGGGGTATGAAGCAATAGCGGGCTCGATAACTATCGTTTTAGTTCCTCCAAGGCCTGTTGGCATTCTGGAGTCTATGTAAAGCTACTTTTCTTCCTAGGTAGTGAGAAGAATCAGTGACTCCTATCTTAGGACCTCGAAATGAATCGTCCTACGGCCGCTATGTGTCCCGTTAACCTTTGTACGGCCTTGAAATTATCTACGACCGCGATATCCTTGATGGATTTGATTTTATCAGGGTTGATATCGATTCGCCGATTTGATACCATGAAGCCGAGGAACTTGCCCGAGTCGATCCCGAATGCACACTTCTCTGGGTTGAGATTCATGTTGTACTTTCTCAGTATATCAAAAGTCTCCTGCAAATATTTCAAATGGTCCTCTGCTCGGAGGGACTTAACTAATGTCATAAATATAAACTTCCATTGATTTTCCTATTTGTTCTTCGAACATTCGGTTTACTAGGCGTTGATAAGTTGCACCTACATTTTATAGTCCGAACGACATTACGTTATAAAAATAAGTGCCGTATTTAGTGATAAACGAAGTATTTTCCTGATCCTCCAGGATCATCTGTATTTGGTTGTACCCGGAGTAGGCATCGAAAAAATTGAGAATCTAGTGGATAGCCGTGGCATCAATCATACGATCGATATTCGGCAAAGGAAAAGAATCCTTAGGGCATGCCTTTTTTAAGTCTTTATAATCTACGCACGTTCTAAGTTTATTTCCCTTCTTAGGGACTACCACTACGTTTGCTAACCATTCATGATATTTTACTTTCGGAATGAACCTTATTTTGAGAAGTTTGGCTACCTCGTCCTTGGTGAATGCATGCTTAACCTCGGGCTTGGGCCTTCTTTTTAAATTTACTGGACGAAACTTTGGCTCCATGCTTAGTTGTAGGGTAGTGATTTCTGGTGGAATCCCTATCATATCGAGACAGGACTAGGCAAAACAATGCATGTTAGTTTTAAGGAAATGAATAAGTTTATTCATGAGCTCGGGGTTAGCCCCGTGCTTAGGTATACCTTTCGTTCGAGCTGGTGGTCGATCGGTGTGACTTATTCCAGCTCTTCGACCATTGACTTGGTGGCGTCAGAGTCATCGAAATTATGAAGGATCTAGGGATCTAGTAGTCGCCATCCTCGTTGATCTGTTTCTCCTGCAATTGGGTTGAGGCCGGCGTTTGTGGTTTCTATTTGGCCTTATGTTTCCCCTTCTAATTTGATCCCTTTGCTGATGAGAGTGTCGATACCAGTATCCCTTCGTCGACTGCAAACATCTCATTGGTGACAGGTTGCTCCCCGTACACCGCTTTTACTCTCTCCGGTGTCGGGAACTTCAGAACTTTGTGAAGGGTCGAAGGTACTGCCCTCATGTTATGGACCCAAGGCCTTCCGAGCAGGGCGTTGTATCTCATGTCACCCTTGATCACATAGAACTCTGTTTCTTGGACGGTCCCGGCTATGTTCTTTGGCAAGATAATTTCACCTTTGGTAGTTTCACTCGCCATGTTGAAGCCGTTAAGAACCCAAGCTGTAGGAACAATTTGATCTTGTAGGCCGAGCTGCTCCACGACCCTCAATCGAATAATGTTGGCCGAGCTACCTGGATCAATCAAAACATGTTTATCTTGAATTTTATTCATAAGAAAAGATATTATCAGTGCGTCGTTGTGGGGTTGTGATATCCCCTCTGCATCCTCGTCATTGAAAGACAAGGTCCCTTCCGGCACATAGTCTCAAGTTCGCTTTTCCCTTGTGATCGACACTTTGGTGCGCTTGAATATGGGTCTCTGTGAAATGTCGACCCCACCAACGATCATGGGGATCACGTGTTGTGGTTCTTCCAGTTCGTTCCTCCTGTTTGCATCCCTGTCTCTGAAGTGGTTCTTATCTCGGTCGCTCAAGAATTTTCGAAGATGACCCTCGTTAAACAAACGGGCGACCTCCTCCCTTAGTTGTCTGCAGTCCTCTGTTCTATGACCATGAGTACCATGGTATTTGCACATTTTATTAGGATTTCTCTGTGTCGGATCAGTCTGTAGGGGTCGGGGCAACCTAGTATCTTTGATCCGAAAATGGTCGATGTAATAACTGATGCATCAATGTTAAAATTGTATTCTGATAGTCGTGGTACTTATGTGGGCTCGACATTTATATCAAAACCACTCTTACTCATGAGCCCTCGGGAGCTCTGTCCTCAATCATTTCTTCGATCACTTCTAACGGTGTTGCATCCAGGACTGTTGTTTCTCCAATCTCTACTGTATGGTTTAATACCAATCTCTATTCGATCGCGGTTCTCTGTCGATGTCTCTTTGAATTCTGCCGACATGCCTGTTTGGATAAACGGAACCGGAAGAGGTTCCTAACCTATCATCCTTGATGATTTTTGACTGGTACTGATTATGCACATCGACCCAGGTCACAACTGGATATTCGATTAAATTATGCTTTAACTGTCGTGAGGCCACCGAACTTCGTAAGTTCAGCCCTTGAGTAAAAGCCTGGATATCCCAATCATCTGTGACCGGGGGTAGGTCCATACGTTCCATCTAGAACCGAGATACGAACTCTTTGAGCATTTCGTTGTCTTTCTGCTTCACTTTGAAGAGGTCCGACTTCCTAGTCTCGACCTTTATGGCTCCGGCATGTGCTTTGGAAGGAATCTGTGAGCATGTCGAAGGAATCAATGGGGTTGGGAGGCAAATTATGATACCATATTAGCGCCCCCTTCGATAAAGTTTCTCCGAACTTCTTCAGCAGAACGGACTCAATTTCATCATCCTCTAAATCGTTCCTCTTAAGTGTGCATGTGTAAGAAGTGACATGCTCATTGGGGTTGGTGGTTCCATTATATTTGGAAATTTCTGGCATGCGGAATTTCGTTGTGATGGGTTTAGGAGCCGCACTTGGGGGGAATACTTTTGCACAAACTTCTTCGAATCCAAACCCTTCAGAATCGGCGGTGCCCCCGGAATTTGATCAACTCGGGAGTTATACGTTTCTACCTTTTTGTCATTTGCCACAATATTCTTCTCCCCTGATTCAATTCGCTTTGTAATCTCTTCGAGCATTTTCATAATGGTGGGTTTAGTCCATGATTCATTCACGTTTGATCAACTCGGGAGTTGTACGTTCCTACCTTTTTGTCATTTTCCACAATCTTCTTCTCCCCTGATTCAATTCGCTTTGTGATATCTTCGAGAATTTTCATAATGGCGGGGTTAGTCCCCGATTCATTCACGTTTGACCTCTTTGGTACTGGTTCGGCCTTGTGAACAACTTCCTATGAGGGCTCGGGTTCGGCCTTACTCGGTGCGCGGTTCTGATTTTGGAGTTGTGCCATGGCAGCTTGTTGAGCCTGCAACATTTCAAATATTAATCGATGGTTGACTCCACCGTCTTTGCCGCCCTGTGTATCTTGATCGGCTAATCGAATGTCTTTGCGGACGCTATTTTCGGGGTCGACGCCCAGATTCGCATTCAGGGTGACATGGGAATTGACGTCGATGGCGCCTGCATCCAGTACCCCCTCGAGGCCAGCCTGAGGTACTTCGATCCGTGGGGAGGCTATATTGTCGTTTTCCTCATGGGAACAAAGGCCATTGTCGACGTGTGTGGGTACTGTTTGAGAGTTCGGCATGCTGATCCCGAAATCAAAAACACTTACGAGAACAAGCATAAAGCAGTGTGTGTTATAAGAATTAATACCAGGCAATCACTATTATCCTTAGCCCCACGATGTGTGCCAAACTGTTTACCCTTAAAATCGGATAACAGTTAAACTTATAAGTGATTTTAAGGAGGAGAGCCGGTCTTGCACACTAAGTCATGAGTGAACCTAGGCTCTTCAAGACCAGCCTTTCACTCCTAAGAAGTGGGAATAGGAGTCAATCGATGACTGAAATTTCTTAGAAATATTATATGTGATTTCACCTAGCACAAATTGATAAATATGATGATTAATGCTAGAAATTGACTGTAAAATAAAGCAAACTAGTATAAAATGCAACTTGGCCCTCGAGCTAGATCGCCCTCGAACCGACAGAGTCTTTAATTAAGAAATATGAACTGAACTGAAGACCAAGAGAGCTTAAGAGAGAAAAATATATATTATTGCTTTGATATGCGTGATTACAAATGATTATAATCCCCCTTTATATAGTAGAGAGGTTCTACTTATGGTACAATTCTTAATACAGAAGGAAATCTCATGATTGGCTAAATAACCGTTTTTGATTTGATTCGTGCCGAGATTTCCGCCACGATTCTTGCACGGTTACAGATATCTCGGCTTTCTGTTAGTAGGCTTCTTCGGTCTCTCTCGATGTCTATCCCGTTTAGTCTCGATCTTGGCTGATCTCGGTCTCGATCGGTCCTTCGAGTCCCGAGCTCGGTATCGCATCTTCACATCTCGGCCTGATATAACACGAGACCGATTCTCGACCTACCATCCTGGTCTCGATTAGTCAAATAAAATCGGGTAAGCCGGGTTTTGACCGTACACAATCATATTCTTTAATTGTCTTTACTCTTTACGTACAATTTTTCCGCGCATTTATTAGAACTGTTAGATTAGTTTTAATATCACTTATCAATGGTGTCACTAATCTTTTTCTTACATATATATGAGCAAAAAATGTTGAGGATTTCAGAAAGAAATGAGTGGAACTCCGAATAACAATAATCTTAAAACTGAATATTTTCAAAGCACCTTTCAACTCTGATTTGAATTAGGGTCCCGATCCGGTCTGGTTCCCACTTTCTTTCAACATTGAAAAAGTTTTGCAAAGGTCATTTAAAAAGAAGAAAATGCGTCTGCCGGGAGTCGAACCCGGGTCTATTGCTTGGAAGGCAATTATCCTAACCGTTGGACTACAAACGCCTATATTATTGAGTTTTGTGAGATTATTTTTAAAAACGTTATATTAGAAGTTCTTTTTATAGACTGAATCTTACTATCAAATCTCATAGAAAATAAGTGCAGTAAATATCTATAATAAGTGAAATCATTAATCTAAAAAATATGTCATGTAAGCAGCCACATGCTTACGAGTTACGTCTGTCTAATCTATACATCTATAAAATTATATTAAAAGCACGAAGGTTCTTAACGAAATGTCGTTCGCCTTTTTTATACTTTAAAAATAGATTTATATTTGAAAAAAATTGTAATTGTATTATTTTCCTAATATTTAAGACTTTAAATTAATTAAAATTTGGTATTAAATCTTTAATTTCCCTGTTTCAAATATTTTTATAGATTCTTAATTTAAAATTACTTGAGATTCACCTTACATAAATTCTTTCCTAATTGAAGTAGGTAGTAACAAAAATTAGAAATTTTGTAAGGCTAAATGTTAGCTTACTTGTCAAAAAGACACGTAAAAAGGGATTCCTTGAGCATAAAATTTTTATAGCAAAATAACTATATTTTTAAAAAAAATATTTACTTTGTAGTATCTTGAAATTAACTGAAATTTTATTTATTAAATTCTCCATATTTGAATTAAGTTCTTATATTTAGGATTCTCAAACTAATTAAATTCTAATAAAAATTAATTTAATTTAACCTTCTGTAGATTATGTTTTTATTCGAATAATGTGTAATAATCATATAAATTTCTTCCATGCTAACTTTGAACTTTATATATGCACTATATTATATTTGAACTCCTTTTTTTCACTAGCTTGCTATCCTTTTTGAGTATTTTTATTTTTCTGGTTTTTCTTACACTTTGATTTTGTATTCACTTGACATTCATAAATTATTAGTTGCATACTGGTATATTTTAAATACTATCTTTCAGTACTATATAAGTTTTCAAGGATTATGTGTTCTTGCTCAAGCTGAAAAGGAAGAATGATAACTTGTAAGATTGAAATTGTGATCGGAACAAATTTTAAGTTAAATTATTGACTAATGATTTAGAATTTTTATAAATAATTACTTTTTGACTGAGTTAGTTATACACTATACATACTCATAATTATCTTCAACAACTTCCACTTTTATACATAATTCAAGCATAATTTTTAAATAATTTTGTGCACATCAATACAAGGTACACGCATATCGCCTATACCTTGAGACTAGTAAATCGACAAGAGAGTCCATACTGTTGTTTCATTGTGATAGCTGACGATGGAGATTTTCTACCATACAATGTGGAGTGTCGGTCAATAATTTGTCAGCCACAAGGATTGATTTATTGATGATATATACGAGCTGTCGTATTCCCCAATTTTCTAATAAATTTTTTTGTCACCCAATTTTCTAATTATGAACCTAGCCAATATATTCTCATTTATGTGTACTTAATGGGTGTCACACCTCCTTTTTATACGCCCTAAAGGGGATACGAGAGTTTTTTCACTTAAAGTGACATTATTCGAAATGGGAATATTTTATTTTTTATTAGAGTCGC
>MDKI01120904.1:0-25375 GCA_005239505.1 Nicotiana paniculata | reverse complement strand
AGTCCGCTAATAATTCAACTAACACTTTAACACGTGCGCAACTTGGCCTAGTCTTGTTTATTGAAGCCATATCCAGATGAAGTGGCTTTCCCACAGCAGATGCTAACGAGAACAGGCATTCTTTAAAAAAATAGGTAGGTAATAAATTTGGAAAAGAGATCCACGCCATAACCTTTGATGTTTCCTCGCATGCTTTGAATTTTGAATCGTAAATCAATGTTCTCAATTGATATTCATAACCAGTCTTGTCCTTCACGTAATAAACACTTTTTGACGTAAAATCTATAAAATCCTTCCATAACGTCAATCTTATTAGCACATGCCTATCCCGTAAATATCCAATATTACACTCGCCTTTAATTCCACATTGAAGCGGCACTATTCGACGTAATTCATTAAGCTCAGGCCATCCATATGAGAATTTGCAAACTACGGCATATTGTAAACCTTCGATCACGTTCATTCTATCAACTTCTGATTCTGTAAACTTCACCATAGGCTGTCCTTGTAACAACACTGCTCGACGTAAAGGAATTGGCTCGACAGTGCACTGTTTTGCTTGAACTGTTGCATTGGTCGTGGTTGGTTTCAGAATTGTCGAGTAGTCTAGTGGCTTGGGTGTTGATGTATTGTTGTTATGAATGATGGGAGGTGCTTGGGAGGGATGACCAGCCGTTGGAGGTGGCTGGTCGTTGGCCGGAGAGGCCATTGAAGAACTCACGCGTGGTAGGTTTTTTTTTTTTTCCTTTGCAGTTCTCCTGTCGCATTTGGTCTGTATGATTAAGATTCATAACAAGACTTAATTTTATTAAGATGATATCATCCACAATGATTACTAATTGCCGTCACCATCTACCGTTATCAACTAACACCACCACCACCATTACCACCATCTTCAACCATAGCCGCTACTACTACCACCACCCACCATCACCACCACCACCATCCTCAGCCATAAACTACACACTCCCTCGCCTCAACTACCATAACCAACCACCCATCACCATCAATAACCATAGCCGGCACCACGCACCATTATAAACTACCACCGCCCGTCATCACCTTCCTCAGTCACAACCACAATCACCACCCACCATTTATTAATTGTCACCGCCCACCACCATTTTCAACCATAATTGTTATCGCTACCAGTCAATACTACCTACTACCCAGAACCACCATCAACCACCGTCTCTAGTCGGCACGCACATGCACCTCCGTTAACCATCACCACCACCAATTACTATATTAATATATATTGATTAATTAATATTTTATTTGAATTTTATGTTTATTAAATTTTAAATAAAGATAAATTTTATATATTCAGATGTTAATAAAACAAACAGTCTTAATCATTTAGTATTAAGATCTTAACACATCTTAATATTCAGATGTGTATTCAGATTCAAATGTCTTATAGCCTGTTTGGCCAACATTTGTTTTTGGGTCAAAAATATTTTTTTTGCCAAAAGCACTTTTGGTCAAAAATTGAGGTGTTTGGCCAAGCTTTTGGAAGGAAAAAAGTGCTTTTGAGGAGAAGCAGAAGCAGTTTTTGAGAAGCAGAAAAAAGTAGTTTCTTTCCAAAATCACTTTTCTGAGAAGCACTTTTGAGAAAAATACATTTAGAAGCAGTTTTCAAAAACTTGGCCAAAACACTAATCACTGTTCAAAAGTGCTTTTTTAAATTAATTAACCAAACACAAACTGCTTCTCACCAAAAACACTTTTTTTAAAAGTACTTCTGAAAAAAGCACTTCTCAAAATAAGCTGATTTTAGAAGCTTGGCCAAACAGGCTATTAATCTTAATACACATATTGATATTCAGACATGTATTCAGATTCAGACATCTATGAGGAAAGACTAGAGTATAAAGAAGTTTAACGGATCATTTGATACGAGGGATAACGAATAATTATTTTGGAGATTAAATTTGATATGAATTTATTCCACGTTTAGTTGGGATAAGATTGTGGTATAGATCATCCCGAAATTAGTTATATCAGAATTGTAGTGTTATTTTTATTATATGGGAGGGTGGGATAATAATCATGGGAGAACTAATCCTGGGATAATAAATTCTAGGAGAACTTGTTTCTCAACCAAACGATCTCTTAAGAAAATAAAAAAGGACACCCCTCTACACAAAGGTATTTTCCATTCACGTAAGATTTGGGTAAAAGTCGCACCACACCAAGGTATTTTCCATTCACGTAAGATTTGGGTAAACGTCGCACCACAAGGGATGTGATATAGACAATATCCTTAATGCAAGCAAGCATTAACAGTTGCTTTCATGACTGAAAAGTTTTAAGAATAATATGTTACTTGCTCGATTTTGATTTATATGGCATAGTTCTGGCCGAAGAGTTTTCAAATATGTGATATCTCTCGGGGGCTTTTGCATCTATACCCGCTTTTTGGGTCACGTTTTAACTTATACCCTCTTTGCAAAAAAAATTGCAAGCATGCCCAGTTTTCGCATAAACTTCAGGCATACGGGCCTGAAGTAGCAAAGGCAATCAGACAAACTTCAGCATTCTAGGCTTTTTCAAAAACTTCAGCAGAAGTGCTGAAGTTATTTAGTTCATTTCTAAAAACTTCAGCACTAAATAAACTGAAGTTTTGTCCTGGATTAATTAGTTTTGTCATAAAGATTTTTCAAAAACTTCAGCAAAAGATGCTGAAGTTATTTAGTTTATTTGTAAAAATTTCAGCACTAAATAAGCTGAAGTTTTGTTCTGGATTAATTAGTTTTGTCATAAAGCTTTTTCAAAAATTTTAGCAGAAGATGCTAAAGTTATTTAGTTCATTTCTAAAAACTTCAGCACTAAATAAGCTGAAGTTTTTTGCTGGATTAATTAGTTTTGTCATAAAGCTTTTTCAAAAATTTCAGCAGAAGATGCTGAAGTTATTAGTTCATTTCTAAAAACTTCAGCACTAAATAAGCTGAAGTTTTTTGCTGGATTAATTAGTTTTGTCATAAAGCTTTTTCAAAAATTTCAGCAGAAGATGCTGAAGTTATTAGTTCATTTCTAAAAACTTCAGCACTAAATAAACTGAAGTTTTGTCATAGATTAATTAGTTTTGTCATAAAGCTTTTTCAAAAACTTCAGCAGAAGATGCTGAAGTTATTTAGTTCATTTGTAAAAACTTCAGCACTAAGTAAGCTGAAGTTTTGTCCTGGATTAATTAGTTTTGTCATAAAGCTTTTTCAAAAACTTCAGCAGAAGATGCTGAAGTTATTTAGTTCATTTGTAAAAACTTCAGCACTAAGTAAGCTGAAGTTTTGTCCTGGATTAATTAGTTTTGTCATAAAAATTTTTCAAAAACTTTAGCAGAAGATGCTGAAGTTGTTTAGTTAATTTGTAAAAACTTCAGCACTAAATAAGCTGAAGTTTTGCACAGGTATCAGGAAGGTGCGCCTGAAGTTGTAAAAATTAGGGTATAGGTTAAATAAATTTAAAAATATGGGTATATGTTAAATGGGGGCGATCAAATAGGGCGCCCCGTGCAATTTCTACTATCTCTCGCATAAAATGTTATTTTACACAATTTTTACATTTTAAGACTTCAAATTTATCTTACTATTATTTAAAATTTAAACTTAACATAATAATTTATATAAAACTAACCTCGTTAATTATTGTTTTAATATGTTTTTACTATTACTAATAGTCTAATCAATAGATTGTTTGGTTAAACTTCTAAAATTAGCTTATTTTGAAAAGTAGTTTTCTCAAAAGTGCTTTTCAAAAAAAGTACCTTCGGTAAGAAGCAATTTGTATTTGGCTAATTAATTTGAAAAATAATTTTGAGCATCAATTAATATTTATACAAGCTCAAAAAATCACATTTGGGAAGAAATTATATTTTTCAGCTTCTAAAAATCAGCTCCTACTTCTACGCAAATATATTTTTTTTCTTTTAAAAGCTTAGCCAAATACCTTGATTTTGGAAAAAGTTGTAACGACCCGACCGATCGCTTTGCTTTTTTTAAAACCCTGTTCCCCTAAATAAGATTCCCTTTACGTGCTTTTACTATTTTATGATTTGCGGGGATGATTAGTTCGGGATGTAGAAGGGTTCGGGTTGAATTCGAAACACTTGGTTCCATGCTTTGTCTTTTAAAGGCTAAGTTTGACTTCGGTCAATATTTTGAGTAAACGACCTCGAAATCGGAATTTGACTGTCCGAATAGGTTCGTATGATGATTTCGGACTTGGGTGTATGTTCGGATCGGGTTTTAGATAATCCGGGAGCATTTCGGCGCCTAATAGTGAAAGTTGGCTCTTTGAAGGTTTTAAAGTTCTTTAAATTTGGTTTGGAGTAGGTTTTGGTGTTATCGAGGTCCAATTGGGATTCCGAAACCTTGAACAGTTCTGTAATGTCATTTAAGACTTGCACACTAAAATTTGTGCTATTCCGAGTAGTTTAAGTACGTTTCGGCGCGTCGGGAGTAAATTGAAGAACTTGAAGTTCATATTTTTGACTTAATCGATTTGGGGTGTGATTCTTAGTTTTGATGTTGTTTTGTGCATTCCGAGAGTTAGAGCGAGTTCATTTTATGATTCCAAACTTTTTAGTATGTTCTGGGGGGGGGGGAGGGGGGCGTTAAACGGACGAGGCCCATATTAAATTTGGGCCTGAAGGAAAACTGCTGAAGCTTCAGCTTCTGGTGTAAATGCACCCGTGCTTGGTCAGCCGCAGGTGCGAGCCACGAGCCGCAAAAGCGGACAAGCCAAGGCTTCCCAGGATCCGCATGAGCGACAATATTAGTGCACCTGCGAACGCGCATGTGCGATGGCTGTGACCGTTGAAGCGACAGTGTCCGCAGGCGCGGGAAAATGGTCGCAACAGCGGTTGCGCAGGAGCGGCCCCAGCTCCGCAGGTGCAAATATTGGCCAGCTGGGGGAGGACCGCACCTGCGAGGTTTTCTCCGCAGAAGCGAAATCACAGGTGCGACAGTGGCTTCGCAGGCGCAGGAAATGCTGGGGCAGTAAGGTTGTTTTGAATCAGGGTTTGAGCCTTTTTGCTCATTTCTTTTGGGAGCGATTTTGGAGCTGGTTAGAGAGGGATTTTTACCAACTATTTGGGTTAAGTAATTTCTACCTATTGTGAGTATACATAGTTTATGGGAAGATTTTAACATGTAAATTAGTAAAAATTATGGGTTTAGGTGAAAACCTAAGGTTTTGATAAAAATAGGATTTAACCATGAAATTTATCGTGAAATGTAGTAAAAATCATATATTTGATTTCATGAGGTTATGCGTAACAATTTTCTTCAAAACTTTTCGAAATCCGGGCACGTGGGCTCGGAGGTGAATTTTAGGAATTCTTCAAATAGGGTTGAAAAATCACTTTGATAGTTAGGATATGAATTTTTGGAACATGTATTGACTATTTTATATAACATTTGACCAGTTTTGAGTCGTTTAGCACCGAATTGAGGGTTTTAGCACGATCTTGGATCGGAAAGTAGGCTCTGAGACGAGGTAAGTCTCTTTTCTAACCTTGTAAGAGGGAATTAACCCCATAGGTGAACTTAATTAATATGTGCTTCCATTTGTGGGGGTTACGTACGCACGGGGTGACGAGAGGCCGTACATAGCTACTATTTATGCTTATGCCCGAGTAGTTTTAGGTTTACATCATGCTTTGTTGGCACCGTTATTTGATTGTGCTTACTAATTGCCTTAAATAGAGTTGAGGTTGAGGATTCCACGATTTTAAAAGTTTCTTGTTGGGAAAGAATTTAGGGGTATTATGATAACTTGAGAAATTTATGTTCAACCGCGTCGCAAGTATATTCCGCGAGCGGGGTAAATTTCCACTACTCTCATGGGAGCAGACCGTTCAGCTCGGCAGGTTAATATATGTATTTATGGTTCATGCCATTCGACCCTCGGCAGTGCACACGGTATATGTATATGTATATGTATCTTTGGATCGGGTCGTACGTCCTCGGCATAATTCGTGCGTGAAAATATTGGAAGCCCAATTATATTTGATATTGTTTTATTGGCTTGAGAGGTTAATTGGTTAAATGAGGGAAATAGACTTGGTACTTACTGATGGTGAAAGGATTGTTGCTACATTCTTGCTTCTGAGTTCTATTGTCATTTATATGTCCCATGCTTAATTAGAATTTTATATATTTTTATTGTTGGCTCATAGTAAGTGGGAAGTCGACCCCTCGTCACTACTTCTTCGAGGTTAGACTAGATACTTACTGGGTACATATTGTTTATGTACTCACGTTACACTTCTGCACTTGATGTGCAGGATCTGAGGCAGGTGCAACTGGATATCAGTCTGGCGCGCACACTTGATCATTACTTCGAGACTTCACGGTGAGTTGCCTTCTGAGCCCGTTTTGCAGCAGCCAGAGTCTTCCTTTAGCTTATTTTCTGTCTATTTTGTTCCAGACAGTAGAGTGGTATTCTTTTGTATATTCTACTAGTAGCTCATACACTTGTGACACCAGGTCTTGATGATTTATACTAGTAGACACTTAATGGTTTTTGCGTTACTTAATTTGTCTCACTTGTTTTTTTATAAAATTTGATCTATCATTTTTATTAAAAAAAATCTTACTTCTTATTTATGAACAAATTAAAAATTTACCATTTCAAATAAAAAAAGGGATCACAGATTTAGTTCCCTATTGGTTTACCTAGCAATAACGTAGAGCGTCATCACGCCCTATAGGAGAAATTGGATCGTGATAAAAGTACTTTTGACCAAAAAAAAAAAAATACTTTTATCCAAAAAAAAACTTAGCCAAACTGGCTATAGTATAATACGAAAGATAGTTTAATTTAAGCTTTGTTTAGTCAAACTCGTCATGGAGTATAAATAGGAGTGAGAAAGTCTGAATTTATAGTTATTATTTTTTCAAAATTTGTAGTTTGGTCACACAAAATCTTTGTTGTTGTAATTGGGGCACATCAAGAAAGTAATTTAATTTTCGAGTCCGGAACCAAAATGTGGTTCATTTGGACTCAAAAAATTAAAATGTGTGGAATAAAAATTTGGGCACCATAATATACATAGCGCACTATTTTTCCGCGCTATACCTTAACGGCCGTTTGTCCGTTAAAGTATAGCGCGGTGAAATACCGCACTATATTTGAACTTAAAATGGGCAGGAAGGTATAGCGCACATATATACCGCGCTATAGTATAGAGCGGTATATATGCATGCTATACCTATATGAAAAAGCGTGCACGCCTCCTTCCCCACCAGACACGAACAAAAGCTGTCACGACCCAAAATCCATAAAAGGTCGTGAAGGCGTCGGACACTACTGTCAGGCAAGCCAACACTAAATAGTTAATTAAATTCTCATTTTAGTATTTCTGAAAAACATAAATTTCTTTCAAATGTAACTAGTAACAAATAAACCTTAAGGAATAATATTAACGTTTTCCAATTTCAATACTACATATCCCATAATCATCCCAGAATTCGGTGTCACAAGTGAATGAGCATTTACTAGGAAGTAAAATAAAATAAAATATAATAACTGTCTGGAATACAAATTTGGACAGAAAGGAAGATACAAGTACTCTGAAGGAGACTCTGCTGGCTGCGGATCGTCTCATAAGATGCATCCCACCTAAGTCCCCGTATCAACCCCGCTGCTGCGCCCACAAGGCCACTGAACACGCATGTTCCTGTACATAAAAATGTACAACAAGTGTAGTATGAGTACAAAAATAATGCGTACCCAGTAAATATCCCATCTAACCTTGAAGAAGTAGTAACGAGAGGTCGACTCTGACACTTACTAGTGGTCCAATAATATCAGGTACAATAAAGAAATGAATAAATATGAAACAAAGTGAATATATGGAATAAACATGTATAAAATACGTAGTACAATTTCGCCCTTCACAATTTTACTCAAACTCTCCACTAGCAAGTTCCCTCCGTTACCAGAGCATATATATATATAATGGATTTCCATAAAAGAGATTGTCATAATTCAAATCAGGGGGAAAAACCTCAGATACAGTAGCTTCTTGCCAAATATTAGACATGATTCCATGAGGATAATATATATAGGAAATGCCGAAGCGTACTGCCCGATCCAACATAAAAGTACTGCCAAGGGTCGAACGATGCAAATCATAGATGCATCTATTAATGTCACGACCCAAAATTCAAACATGGTCGTGATGGCGCCTATCGTGTTACTAAGAAAGCCTATTTCAAAAATTACTACTAAATCCATTATACAAAATTAATAAAACAATATTAACATTTAAATTAATTTCTCATAAACTAAATCAATTCTAAATATAATTAATTATAAAAAAAAATAGAAGCTAGCCCCAAACATCGGGGTGTCACTAAGTCACGAGCGTCTAAAACTATGAACTAAAATATAGTACTGTCTAAAAGAATAAATGGTAGAAGGAGTGTCAAGGCCTGCGGACGCTGGCAGCTACCTTGCAATCTCCACAGATAGCCAGCCTGAGATCAACGATCGCCGCGCTCTATCTCACCTGGATCTGCACATGAAGTGCAGGGTGTAGTATGAGTACACCCGACTCAGTAGTAACAGAAACAACTAAGGAACTGAGCAGTAGTGACGAGCTAAGCAAAACAGTCCAATTATTTATTTTTCACAATTTAACAATAACATGAATAAACAAGTAAATTTCCATAACTTAGTAAAGGCTAGAAAGAAAGTTGACAGATAATACAACAACATAAAAAGTGAATATGACCCCACAGCAGTGTCACTCTAGTACTTATCACTCACACTCAGCACTCAACAGTCTGCGGTAAGCACAGACAGCTCACGTGCTACATCATCACTCTGCGCTAAGCACGGACAACTCACGTGCTACCATATCAATTACCTGGATCCGCACGGATATCTCACGTGCTAAGCAGACAGCTCACGCGCTACAATATCAATTACCTGGATCCGCGCAGACAACTCATGTGCTACGTGGACAGCTCACACGCTATGGTATTACTATCCTCACATCCAGGCCCTCGGCCTCACTCAGTCTTGTACCTCTCCAGCCTCACAATTCACAACAAATAAGGGGACACAACCCACCTTAAGTATCACAACATATCAGCAAAATAATAGAGACTGAGGTAAACATGAACCATAATTTCTATGACTGAGTACCAATAATGTGAGCATGAATAAAGCCTAAACATGATCTCTAACATGAAGTCAAACAAGTTCAACAACAAGTAAACACATAACCATAGATAATAGCCATTAAGCCTCAGAGCATCACGGGATGGACCAAGTATCAATCCCTCAAGGTACACACCTACACGCCCGTCACCTAGCGTGGGTATCACCTCCAAACAATCATATGATATCAACATCTCCGGGTTTATACCCTCAAGGCCAGAGTTAAAACTGTTACTTACCTTAGCAGCGTAAAATCCTACTCCGGGATGCCCTCATCTCTAAACACAGTCTCCAAAAGCTCCGAATCTAACCATAATCAGATTAATACCATCAACATAGGCTAACAAATTGAATTAGACAATAAAAACTACAAATAGGCCAAAAATCCGAAATTGGCCAAAACCCGGCCCCCGGGCCCACATCTTGAAATTAGGCAACAATGGCAAAATCAAAACCCTCGTCCTCTCCCGAGTCTAACCGTATAAAATTTATCAAAATATCGAACTCCATTTGGTCCCTCAAATCCTCACTTAAAACTCTCCAAAACTCAAGCCCTAACCCCCTCAATTTCACCCTAAACCTCTACTAATTTCATGCCTAATCAATGGAAAAACATCATAAACGCGTGTAACTAATCCCAAAGAACTTACCTCAGTGATGTCTCTTGGTTCTCCTTTGAAAAACATTGCCCTAGCTCAAAAACCCATTCAACAATGGTAGAAAAGGGTAAAAGTTTGCGAAGGGTTGCTTATATAGGTTCTGCCCAGGGGTTTCGCACCTGCGAACCTCTTTCTCGCACCTGCGGCGCCGCACCTGCGGTCCCAGTGTGCACCTGCGAAAACTCACTTAAACGCTCAACCTCGCACCTGCGGCTGCCCCTTCGCACCTACGGGCTCGCAGGTGCGACCAACCTTCTGCACCTGCGCTAACTGTCCAAGCCTCCACTTCCGCTTCTGCGATGCTTACTCCGCACCTTCGATCATCGCAACTGCGGCTCCCCATCCGCAGGTGCGGCCACACCAATAGCCTTACACCAGCAGCTTCCAACTGCATTTTCCAAATTCCAAACTTCTCGTGAACCATCCGAAATCATCCCGAGCCCCTCGGGACTTTAACCCATAATTCAAACAAGTCATATCTCACTACCTGGACTTAGTCAAACCCTCGGAACACCCAAAACAACACCAAAACATTAAATCAACCTCAAATTCAAGCCTAAGAACTTCTAAACTTCCAACATTCGCCAACGACGCCGAAACCTATCAAACCACATCCGAATGACCTCAAATTTTGCACACACGTCACAAATGACACTACGTCCCTACTCCAACTTCCGGAATTCCATTCCGACGCCGATACCTAATTTTCCACTATCGACCAAAATCACCAAATTTCCAACTTTCGCCAATTCAAGCCTAATTCTACCACGAACCTCCAAATTGTATTCTGGTCACACTCCTAAGTCTAAAATCACCCAACGAAACTAACCGAATTAAAAAAATCAAATTCCGAATTCGTTTACTCATAAGTCAACTTCCCGTTGACTTTTCTAAATTAACTTTTTAATTAAGAAACTAAATGATCATTTCACTCCAAAACTACTCTGAACCCAAACTTACCGATTCGACACAACTCAACACATAAATAAGCATAGATGGGGGATAGGGCTATAAATACTCAGAACGAACGACGGGCCATTACATCCTCCCCCTCTTAAACAAACGTTCATCGTCGAACGAGTCTAAAAATATACCTGGAGTCTCAATTAGGTGAAACCTTCAGCAATACCTTCTCGTCACATTTAAATCACATGAACTCATCCCGCGGTCCCATCATACTTATCACGTATCAGTCCAATCACCATTTCCACTAATAGGGACATTACCGGACATATAAGTCCACAAGCATGCACTCACATAATCAACACCTCAGTGCTCAAGCTACAGTCAAAATCTGGCCTCAAGTCCTCCAGACTAGACCAACATCAACACACATAAATCACATCTCGCACCTCATCCAGAGAATCACATGCCGTCTATGCACAACTGCTACCGGGCGCTCATGTGCACATACGAACGCATGGAAGGAATTCAAAGATTTATGCTTCCAACTGAATAAATACCGTACGATAAGAATTCAAGAATGTGAAATTTTCCTAAAGTTTCTCCAGTCTCTCAAAGATAAGTACAGACGTCTCCGTACCGATCCGCAAGACTCTACTAAACCTACTCATGACTCGTGAGACCTATGTAACCTAGGCTCTGATACCACCTTGTCACGACCCAAAATTCAAACATGGTCGTGATGGCGCTTATAGTGTTACTAGGCAAGCCTATTTCAAAAATTACTACTAAATCCATTATACGAAATTAATAAAACAATATCAACATTTAAATTTCTCATAAACTAAATCGATTCTAAATATAATTAATTATAAAAAAAATACAGAAGCTAGTCCCAAACATCAGGGTGTCACTAAGTCACGAGCGTCTAAAACTATGAACTAAAATATAGTACTGTCTAAAAGAATAAATGGTAGAAGGATTGTCAAGGTCATGCAGACGCTGGCAGCTACCTTGCAATATCCACAGATAGCCGGCCTAAGATCAACGCTCGTCGCGCTCCATCTCACCTGGATATGCACATAAAGTGCAGGGTCTAGTGTGAGTACAACCGACTCAGTAGTAACAGAAATAACTAAGTAACTGAGCAGTAGTGACGAGCTAAGAAAAACAGTCCAATTATTTATTTTTCACAATATAACAATAACATGAATAAACAGGTAAATTTCCATAACTTATTAAAGGCTACAAAGAAAGTTGACAAATAATACAGCAACAACAAAAGTGAATACGACCCCACAACAGTGTCACTCCAGTAGTCATCACTCACACTCAGCACTCAACACTCTACACTAAGCACGGACAACTCACGTGCTACATCATCACTCTGCACTAAGCACAGACAAATCATGTGCTACCATATCAATACCTAGATCTGCACGTACAACTCACGTGCTACGTAGACAGCTCACGTGCTACAATATCAATTACCTAGATCCGCATGGACATCTCACGTGCTACGCAGACAGCTCACGCGCTATGGTATTACTATCCTCACATCCAGGCCCTTGGCCTCACTCAGTCTTGTACCTCTCCAGCCTCAATTTTCACAACAAATAAGGGGACACATCCCACATCAAGTATCACAACATATCAGCAAAATAATAGAGACTGAGGTAAACATGAACCATAATTTCTACGACTGAGTACCAATAATGTGAGCATGAATAAAGCCTAAACATGATCTCTAACATGAAGGAAAATAAGTTCAACAACAAGTAAACACATAACCACAAATAATAGCCATTAAGCCTCACAGCCTCACCGAATGGACCAAGTCTCAATCCCTCAAGGTACCCACACGCCCGTCACCTAGCGTGGTATCACCTCCAAAAAATCACATGATATCAACATCTCCGGGTTTATACCCTCAAGGCCAGAGTTAAAACTGTTACTTACCTTAGCAGCGTAAAATCCTACTCCGGGATGCCCTCGTCTCTGAACTCGGTCTCCAAAAGCTCCGAATCTAACCATAATAAGATTAATACCATCAACATAGGCTAACAAATCGAATTCCACAATAAAAACTACAAAATAGGCCAAAAATACGAAATTGGCCAACACCCGCCCCGCGGGCCCACATCTCGAAATCAGTCAACAATGGCAGAATCAAAACCCTCGTCCTCTCCCGAGTCTAACCATATAAAATTTATCAAAAAATCGGACTCCATTTGGTCCCTCAAATCCTCACTTAAAACTCTCCAAAACTCAAGCCCTAACCTCCTCAATTTCACCCTAAACCTCTCCTAATTTCAAGCCTAATCAATAGAAAAACATCATAATCGCGTGTAACTAATCCCAAAGAACTTACTTTAGTGATGTCTCTTGATTCTCCTTTGAAAAACACTGTCCTAGCTCAAAAACCCGTTCAACAATGGTGGAAAAAGGGTAAAATTTTGCTAAGGGTTGCTTATATAGGTTCTGCCCAGGGGTTTCACACCTGTGGCGCACTTGCGGTCCCAGGCGCGCACCTGCGGAAACTCACTTAAACGCTCAACCTTGCACCTGCAGCTGCCCCTTCGCACATGCGGGCTCGCAGGTGCGACTAACCTTCTGCACCTGCGATAACTGTCCAGGCCTCCACTTCTGCTTCTGCGATGCTTACTCAAAACCTTCGATCATCGCACCTGCGGTTCCCCATTCGCAGGTGCGGCCACACCAATAGCCTTACACCAGCAGCTTCCAGCTGCATTTTCCAAATTCCAAACTTCTCATTAACCATCCGAAATCATCCCGAGCCCCTCGGGACCTTAACCAGTAATTCAAATAAGTCATATCTCACTGACCAGACTTAGTCGAACCCTCGGAACACCCAAAACACTAAATCAACCTCGAATTCAAGCCTAAGAACTTCTAAACTGCCAATATTCGCCAACGACGCTAAACTTATCAAACCACGTCCGAATGACCTCAAATTTTGTACACACGTCAAAAATGACACTACGGCTCTACTCCAACTTTCAGAATTCCATTCTGACCCTGATACTTAATTTTCCATTGTCGACCAAAATTGCCAAATTTCCAACTTTCGCCAATTCAAGCCTAATTCTACCACGAACCTCCAAATTGTATTTTGGTCACACTTCTAACTCTAAAATCACCCAATGAAGCTAATAGAATTTAAAAAATCAAATTCTGAATTTGTTTACTCATAAGTCAACTTCCGGTTGACTTTTGTAACTTAACTTTCTAATTAAGAAACTAAATGATCATTTCACTCCAAAATTACTCTGAACCCAATCTTACCAACTCGACAAAACTCAACACAGCTGAAAAACAAATATATAATCATAGATGTGGGAAATGGGTCTATAAATACTCAGAACGAACGGCCGTGTCGTTACAATTAACCTGCCGAGGCGAACGACCCTGTAACGACCCGGTCGGTCATTTTGAGAGTTAGCGCCCCGATCCCCTAATAACTGCTTTCCCCATGTTTATATCTGCTTATGGGACTTTTCGGAATGATTAGTCATGAATTTCGAAGAGGTTTTGGACACAAAGTCCCTATATATGAGTTTAAGCTTTAGAAATCGGACTGTAGTGGGAACTGTGTGACGACGAATCCGGAATGGAATTCTATCGACTCCGTTATCTCCATTGGGTGATTTTGGGGTTAGGAGCGTGTCTAGATTGTTTTTTAGGCCTGTAGTAGATTTAGGCTTGAATTGGCGAAAGTCAGAATTTTGGCGATTTTGGCCGATGGGTGAAATTTTGGTATCGGGCTCGGAATGGAATTCCGGGAGTGGCTGTAGGTCCGTAGTTTCATTTATGACCTGTCTGTAAAATTTGAAGTCCTTCGGACTAGCTTTGACGTGTTTCGACATCGGTTGTGGATTTGGGAAATTTCATAAGTTCTTAGGCTTGAATCAATGCATAATTGGCGATTTTGATGTTATGTGATGTGTCTTGAAGGCTCGACTAAGTTTTGATAAGGTATTAGGACTGGTTGGTACGTTTAGTTGAGGTCCCAGGGGGCTCGGGGATGTTTCAGAAGCTCAACGGGATGATTTTGGACTTAGAAACCAGCTGAAGCATTGCTGGTTATGGTGTTTCGCACTTGTGGATGGGGAAGCGCAGGTGTGGACACGCAGGTGCGATGAAGGGCATCGCAGGTGCAGTTTTGGTCAAGGGCAGCCAGGCTCACGGTGCGGACGGGGTTCCGCAGGTGCGGAGCCGCAAATGCGGCCCAGTGATTGCAGGTGCGACCCCAGTTCATTTAGTGAGTTTTCGCACGTGCGATGTATTTTCCGCAGGTGCGGTCCAGTGAGTCATAGGTGCGGAATTGCTGGGCTGTTTATACAAAATCCGAGGGTTTGTAATTCATATTTTCTAAAATGATTTGGAGCTCGGGATTTGACAATTTTGAGTGAGTTTCGAGGAGAAGATTCATAGGTAACGATTCCTAACCTTATTTCACTGGTATATCATTAATCCATAGCAATTTCTTCAATCTAATCAATGAATTTGGGTGAAAAATCATGAAAATGGGAGGACGGTTCCACAAATAGAAATCCGAGAATTTAATGAGATTTTGATGTCGGTTTTAGATGATTCTTGTTCGAGTGAGTTCGTGAGTGAATGGGTGTTCTAAATTTGTAACTTTCACTCGATTCCGAGACGTGGGCCCGTGGGACCTTTTGGGAAATTTTCCTAATTTCGTGTATTAGCCTTGAACTAATTAGCTAGATCGATTTCTTACAATGATATTTACATTATGTAATTGAATTGAATAGATTTGGGCCATTCGGAGTCGGGTACTTGTGGCAAGAGCGTGGTTTTGAGTTGGGTAGAGCAGTCGAGCTAAGTGGCTTGCCTAACTCTGTGTTGGGGACTTCCCCTTAGGTGGTTTTGATACTATTTGTTAATGGGCGCTATGTACGTGAGGTGACGAGTATGTGCACGGGCCATTGTTGCAAAAATTCCATTTTTCCTTCCATGTCATAAATCATTTCACTCTTATTTCACTGTTTAATGTGCAAATTGTGTAGTTTAGATTAGGAAGGAGCATGTCTACCTATTTTACCTGAATTCCCTATTTGATACTATGTGAACCATGTTTAGTTAGTCTTATCCTTTGTCTTGCCTATGAATTTTACTCCTGAACTGTTTAAATAAACCTTATCCGGCATTTATTTGCATTTCATATTTAAATTGGGACTAGAACGTATTCCAGGAGATCCCCCTGTACTGCATATTTACTTTGGGACTACAGACGTATTCCGAGAGATCCCCCTGTACTGCATATTTATTTTGGGACTACGGACGTATTCCGGGAGATCCCTCTGTACTGCATAATGATTTGGAACTACGGGACGGGATCCCTGGAGATTCCACTTTGTGATATATTGTGTTCAGCCGGGGATTTTCTTTACTATAAAACTTATATTGTTTTCCTTAAACTGTTTATTGTAGACATTACCTATATTTTGTACTGTTTTAAACTGACTTATTTAGAAATCCAGTAGAGCCTTAACCTGACCTCGTCACTACTTGACCCCTGGTTAGGCTTGGCACTTACTAGGTACCAAATATGGTGAACTCATGCTCTTTCCTACACATGTCTTTTCGTGTGTAGATCAAGGTACGAGCTATCAGCCTCGTGGTTAGTCGCTGCTGCTGATTCTAGGAGACTGCAAGGTATTCCTGCCGCGTCCGCAGAATCCTCCCAGTCTCCTTCTATTCTATCTTGTAGAGACATTCTTATGTACTTTTCCAGTTTTTGTTAGAGCTACAATAGTGTTAGAAGCTCGTGACTGTCTGTGTTATTCCGGGTTTTGGGAAGTTATGTTTTGTATGAGCCGAGTGGCAAGTACATTACTTATGTCTTTTCCCCTATTCCCCTTTATTGCTTGCATTTTATTTTAATTTTCCCCCGTTATAGTAGGCTTACCTAGTCATAGAGACTAGGTGCCGTCATGACACCTTCGGAGGGTAAATCGGGTCGTGACAAGTTGGTATCAGAGAGTCTAGGTTCATAGGAGTCACAAGTCACAAGCCGGTTTATTAGGGTCTTACATAACGTACGGAGACGTCCGTATCTATCTTCGGGAGTCTATGTAGCTGTTAAGAACAATCATATTTCTTTGATTTCCTTGTCGTGCGAGTTATTGACATAAAAAATTCTAAAATTCTATTCTATTCTATTCTTTCCCATAGATGGTGAGGACCCGTACTGGGAGGACCGACGACCAGGAACCCGAGCCCCCTGCTAGAGCCGCCAGAGGTCGAGGTCGGGGTAGAGGAAGACTACGCGGTGTAGCCCGAGCACCGGCAAGAGCAGCGACAGAAGAGCCTACAACAGCTCCACCTGGAGAGCCGGCATAGGAGGCCCCTATTGCTACTCCAGCATTATAGGAGTCTTTAGCTCAGTTCATGAGCATGTTCAGCACTCTAGCTCAGGCTGGACTGCTTTCGATAGCTCCTGCTACATCTCAAGCTGGGGGAGGGGCACAGACTCCCGCAGCCCGCACTCTTGAGCAGAGGGGCCAGGTTGATCAAGACCCGGAGTATATTCCTATGCCCCAGTGGATCCGGTACAGCATGGGACCAGGGTAGCTACTTATGAGGCAGAGCAACTTAGATTTGAGAGGTACAAGAAGTACTGCCCACCTATTTTCAGTGGACTAGCTTCAAATGATGCTCTGGGTTTCTTGAGGAGTGTCATCGTATTCTCCGCACTATGGGCATTGTGGAGACCAATGTGGTTTCTTTCACCGCTATCCAGCTTAGGGGAGCAACATATCAGTGGTGGCGGGCCTCTGAGCTGAGTAGTCCAGACGAGGCAGCCTCACTCACTTGGACTCAGTTTTCAGAGATGTTTCTGTGAGAGTATATCCATTAGAGCCTCAGGGAAACTTGGCGTATGGAGTTCGAGCAGTTGCACCAGGGTACTATGACTGTGTCGGAGTATGCAGTCCATTTCAGTAAGTTAGCTCGGCATGCACCAGCCTTGGTTGCCACCGTCAGGAAGCGGGTTTGCCGCTTCATTGAGGGACTTCACCCTAGTATTCAGACTAGTATGGACAGAGAGTTAGAGATGGATATCACTTATCAACAGGCAGTGATTATTTCCAGGAGAGAAGATGGCATATTCGCCCGGGACCGAGAGGAGAGAGAGGCCAAGAAGGCTCGAGAGACTGGCCATTTTTCAGGAGCTCGTGCACCAGCAACACGTTACGATGGGGGCTTTATGGGTCTCCCTGTTCATTAAGCCCTTCCAGCAGCCAGCGGTATTCCATCTCCTCCTAGACCTCAGAAGTCCTATTATGCACCGCCAGTATCCAGTGTGCCTCCAGTTCGAGGTGCTATTACCGGCCAACCCAGCATGCCAGCTCCTATTCATTCTCAGCCGCAGCGTCCTCCGAGGGGTTGTTTTGCGTGTGTTGACACTCGTCACATGATTAGACATTGCCCCAGGGCCAGGAAGGGTGCACCTCCACATTCTTATCAGCCTCCACGTGCTCCGCCGGGTCCTCCGGCTATTCTTCCAGCCCCAACTGCCACTCCACCTCCTCAGTCAACTCAAGGTGGAGGTCGGGGAGGTAGAGGTCGCCCTAGAGGGGGAGGTCAGGCTGGATACTATTCCCTTCCAGCCCGTTTCAAGGCTGTTGCTTCAAACTCAGTCATCACAGGTATTGTCCCTATCTGCCATAGGGATGCATCAGTATTATTTGACCCAGGCTCTACATATTCATATGTGTCCTCTTATTTTGCTCCAAAAATTTGGGGATATCTCGGGATTCTTTGATTTCCCCTATTTATGTATCTACTCCTGTAGGAGACTCTCTAGTTGTGGACCACGTATATCGGTCGTGTTTGATTACTCTTGGTGGTTTTGAGACCAGGAGTAATTTTTTATTACTCAGCATGGTAGATTTCGATGTTATCTTGGGCATGGACTGGTTGTCGCCCCATTATTCTATTCTTGATTGTCACACTAAGACCGTGACACTAGCTATGCCAGGCTTGCCGAGATTAAAGTGGAGAGGTACCTTAGAGTATACTCCCCGCAGGGTCATTTCATTTCTTAAGGCTCAGCGGATGGTTGAGAAGGGGTATGATGCGTATTTGGCCTACATGAGAGATGTCAGTGTTGACACCCCTCCAATTGAGTCAGTCCCAGTAGTGAGGGACTTTCCTGATGTATTTCCAGCTGATCTCCGGGTATGCCGCCCGACAGAGATATTGATTTCGGCATTGATTTATTGCCGGGCACTCAACCCATTTCTTTTCCTCCGTATGGCTCCTCCTGAGTTGAAGGAGCAATTACAGGAGTTTCTTGATAAGGGATTCCTCAGGCCCAGTGTATCACCTTGGGGTGCTCCAGTGTTATTTATAAAGAAAAAGGATGGCTCTATGCGTATATGTATTGATTATCGGAAGCTAAAAAAGGTTACAGTGAAGAACAAATATCCTTTGCCTCGCATTGATGATTTATTCGACCAGCTACAGGGTTCTAAAATATTCTCCAAGATTGACTTGCGATCTGGCTATCATCAGCTGAAGATTCAGGAGTCGGACATCCCAAAGACTCCCTTCAGGACTAGATATGGTCACTATGAGTTTCTTGTCATGTCATTTGGGCTGACCAATGCCCCAACAACTTTTATGAATTTGATGCACAGTCTGTTCCGGCCTACCTTGATTCCTTTGTCATTGTGTTTATTGACGACATTCTGGTGTATTCCCGATCATGGGAAGATTATAAGCAACACTTGAGGACCGTACTTCAGACTTTGAGGGAGAAGAGATTGTATGAAAAATTCTCTAAGTGTGAGTTCTGGCTTGATTCAGTGGCATTCTTGGGCCACATAGTGTCTTGTGATGGGATCAAGGTAGATCCGAAGAAGGTGGATGCAGAGCAGAGTTGGCCTAGACCGTCATCAGCTACGGAGATCCGTAGTTTCCTTGGTTTGGCAGGGTACTACCATCGCTTTGTAGAGGGGTTTTCATCTATTGCAGCACCTATGACCAGACTGACCCAGAAGGGTGCTCTGTTCAGGTGGACCGAGGAGTATGAGGAGAGCTTTCAGAAGCTCGAGACAACTTTGACTTCGGCCCCAGTATTAGTGTTGCCTACAGGTTCGGGGTCCTACACTGTCTATTGTGATTCCTCGAGGATTGGTCTTGGGGCAGTATTGATGCATGACGGTAGGGTGATTGCCTACACGTCTAGGCAGTTGAAGGTGCATGAGAAGAATTATCCGGTTCATGACCTCGAGTTAGCAGCTATTGTTCACGCCCTGAAGATATGGCGTCATTATTTTTACGGTGTTCCATGTGAGATTTTTAAGGATCACTGGAGTTTGCAGCACTTGTTCAGGCAGAAGGACCTCAATTTGCGCCAGCGGATATGGTTGGAGTTACTAAAGGACTATGCCATCACTATATTATACCACCGGGGGATGGCCAATGTGGTGGCCGACGCCTTGAGTCGCCAGGCGGAAAGTTTGGGGAGTTTGGAATACCTTTCGGCAATTGAGAGGCCCTTAACCTTGGATGTTCAGTCCTTAGCAGTCAGTTCATGAGATTGAATCTTTCAGAACCTTGCCGGGTTTTAGCTTGTGTAGTGGCTTGGTATTCTCTTTATGACCACATTCGAGAGCGCCAGTATGATGATCCCCACCTTCTGGTTCTTCAGGACAGGGTTCAGTGAGGTGACGCTAGGGATGTGACTATAAGAGATGACGGTGTGATGAGGATGCAAGGTCGGATCTGTGTGACCAATGTGGATGGGCTTCAGGAGTTGATTCTTGAGGAGGCCCATAGCTCGCGGTATTCCATTCATCCAGGTACTGCGAAGAAGTACCAGGATCTGAGACAACACTATTGGTGGAGAAGGATGAAAAAGGATATAGTGGAGTTTATGGCCAAGTGTCTCAACTGTCAGCAAGTCAAATATGAGCATTAGAGGCCAGGAGGGTTACTTCAGCAGATTGAGCTTCCAGAGTGGAAGTGGGAGTGATCACCATGGATTTTGTGGTTGGACTTCCTCGGACTTTGAAAAAGTTTGATGCTATTTGGGGTGATTGTGGATCGGCTGACCAAGTCAGCCCATTTCATTCCAGTGTTGACTACATACTCCTCCGAGAGGCTGGTGGAGATTTATTTCAGGGAGATTGTTCGCCTCCACGGTATTCCAGTATCTATCATCTCAGACAGAGGTACACAGTTCACTTCACGGTTCTGGAGAGCCGTTCAACAGGAGCTAGGCACCATGGTGGAGTCGAGTACATCCTTTCACCCTCAGATGGACGGGCAGTTCGAGCGCACGATTCAGATTCTTGAGGACATGCTACGTGCCTGTGTGATGGATTTTGGAGGGTCATGGGACCGATACTTGCCACTTGTATAGTTTGCTTATAATAACAGCTACCAGTCCAGCATTCAGATGGTGCTGTATGAGGCTTTGTATGGTAGATGGTGCCGGTCCCCAGTGGGATGGTTTGATCCGGGCGAGGCCCGATTGTTGGGTACAGATTTGGTCCAGGATGCCCTGGACAAGGTGAAGGTGATTCAGGAGATACTTCACACAACTCAGTCTGGGCAGAAGAGTTATGCAAACAGAAAGGTTCGTGATTTGGCATTTATGGCTGGTGATCGGGTTTTGCTTCGGGTATCGCCTATGAAAGGCGTCATGAGGTTCGGGAAGAAGGGTAAGCTGAGTCCGAGATTTATTGGTCCTTTTGAGGTATTGCGGCATGTTAGGGAGGTTGCTTATGAGCTAGCCTTACCTCCCAACCTAGCAGGAGTTCATCCGGTATTCCACGTCTCTATGCTCCAGAAGTATCACGGTGACCCGACTCATTCTGGATTTCAGTTTAGTCCAGTTGGATAAGGATTTATCATATGTTGAGGAGCCAGTCGCTATATTGGATAGACATGTCAGAAAGCTCAGGTCAAAAATATTGCATCAGTCAAGGTTCAGTGAAGGGGTAAGCCGGTCGAAGAGGCGACTTGGGAGACCGAACAGGATATGTGGAGTCAGTACCCTCATCTTTTCGCAGCTTCAGGTATGTCTCTATACTCGTTCGAGGACGAACGATTTTCTTAAGAGGGGGAGAATGTAACTACCTGGTCGGTCATTTTGAGAGTTAGCGCCCCGATCCCCTAATAACTACTTTCCCCACATTTATATCTGCTTATGGGACTTGTCAGAATGATTAGTCGTGAATTTCGGAGAGGTTTTGGACACATAGTCCCTATATATGAGTTTAAGCTTTAATCCCTATAGTGGGAACTGTGTGAAGACGAATTTGGAATGGAATTCCGTTGACTCCGTTGGCTCCGTTGGGTGACTTCGGGGTTAGGAGCGTGTCCAGATTGTGTTTTTGAGGCCTGTAGTAGATTTAGGCTTGAATTGGCGAAAGTCAGAATTTTGGCGATTTTGGCCGATAGGTGAAATTTTGGTATCAGACTCGGAATGGAATTCCGGGAGTGTCTGTAGGACCGTAGTGTCATTTATGACCTGTGTGTAAAATTTGAAGTCCTTCGGACTAGCTTTGACGTATTTCGGAATCGGTTGTGGATTTTGGAAATTTCATAAGTTCATAGGCTTGAATCAATGCATAATTGGCGATTTTGACGTTATGTGATGTGTATTAAAGGCTCGACTAAGTTTGGATAAGGTATTAGGACTGGTTGGTAAGTTTGATTGAGGTCCCGGGGGCGTCTGGGATGTTTCAGAAGCTCAACGAGATGATTTTGGACTTAGAAACTAGCTGAAGCATTGCTGGTTATGGTGTTTCGCACCTGCGGATGGTGAGCCGCAAGTGCAGACACGCAGGTGTGGTGGAGGGCATCGTAGGTGCGGTTTTGGTCAAGGGAAGCCAGGCTCGCAGGTGCGGACGGGGTTCCACAGGTGCGAAGCCGCAGATGCGGCCCAGTGATCGCAGGTGCGGCCCCAGTTCATTTAGTGAGTTTTCGCACCTGCGATGTATTTTCCGCAGGTGCGGTCCAATGAGTCGCAGGTACAAAATTGCTGGGCTGTTTATACAAAATCCGAGGGTTTTGAAATTGATATTTTCTAAAATGATTTGGATCTCGAGATTTGACGATTTTGAGTGGGTTTCGAGGAGAAATTCATAGGTAACGATTCCTAACCTTATTTCACAGGTATATCATTAATCCATAGCAATTTCTTCAATCTAACCAATGAATTTGGGTGAAAAATCATGAAAATGGGAGGAAGGTTCCCCAAATAGAAATTCGAGAATTTAATGAGATTTTGCGTCAGTTTTCGATGATTCTTGTTCGAGTGAGTTCGTGAGTGAATGGGTGTTCTAAATTTGTAACTTTCACTCGATTTCGAGACGTGGGCCCGGGGGACCTTTTGGGCAATTTTCCTAATTTCGCGTATTAGCCTTGAACTAATTAGCTAGATCGATTTCTTACAATGATATTTACATTATGCAATTGAATTGAATAGATTTGGGCCATTAAGAGTCGGGTACTCGTGGCAAGAGCGTGGTTTTGAGTTGAGTAGCGCATTCGAGGTAAGTGACTTGCCTAACTCTGTGTTGGGGACTTCCCCTTAGGTGGTTTTGATACTATTTTTTGTCTTGCCTGTGACTTTTCTCCTGAACTGTTTAAATAAACCTTATCTGGAATTCATTTGCATTTCATATTTAAATTGGGACTATGGACGTATTCCGGGAGATCCCTCTGTACTGCATATTTACTTTGGGACTACAGACGTATTGCGGGAGATCCCCCTGTACTGCATATTTACTTTGGGACTACAGACGTATTCTGGGAGATCCCCATGTACTGGAAATTTATTTTAGGATTACGAACGTATTCCGGGAGATCCCCATGTACTGCATAATCATTTGGAACTACGGGACGGTATCCCGGGAGACTCCACTTTGTGATATATTGTGTTGAGCCGAGGATTTTCTTTACTGTAAAACTTATATTGTTTTCCTTAAACTGTTTACTGTAGAAATTACCTATCTTTTGTATTGTTTTAAACTGACTTATTTAGAAATCCAGTAGATGTCACGCCCCAAAATCGAGGGACGCGACCGGCACTTAACCGGGTGACCCCAGTCAAGCGAACCTGCTTTGCCTTTCCTACCCAATGCGCTTCCCCGTGTTTATATCATCCATTATTTATGTGAAGCAGTGGGATAAACTTAAAACTATGAGATTACCGCAATAAATCCAATTTTTTTTCTTTTCCTCATTTTACATTATTATACTAGATAATCCAAAACATACAATAATAGATACAACATTTCCCAATATGGACCCCGATTACGAGCAAATACAACCACTTCCCAAAATATATATATATACACCCACATAGTGTCTACGGAGCCTCTAAGAGTACTAGGAGTTTATACAATACTTGCCGGCAACAAGGCCCTGGCTATACCTTACAATACATAATATACTCAAAAGGAGATGGCATGAAATACACGGGCCCCGAGAGGAAGTGGGGCTCACCACTACAACTGAGAAAGGATGAGGAGAAAACACCACTAACGGCGAGCTGAGCAACCTGCTATGGACCCGCCTACATCCATATAAAAAGATGTAGCGCCCCCGGCAAAAGGGAGGTTAGTACTGTTGAATAGCACTAGTATGTATGAACAAACTTTATCCCAAGTAAAATAAAAAATACACAATCAAGAGACAGTAATAGAACCAATCAATCAATGCGCGTGGAAAGAAACAGCCAAAATCGACAAGTTTCACAATCTCTCCTTTTTCCCTTTCAACATCACCATATTCAAGAGTTTCCCAGACATTTCATTTTGATAGTGATAATGATCACATTCCATCCTTATTACTTCGGCCACCCTTATTGCCTCACACCTTATCAAGCTTATTGCTTTGTGTTGCGGCGTGCAACCCGATCCCACTTGACAATCATATTTCATAACAGCAACCACAAAAAATTTCATCACAAGAATCATCACTTCAGGGAATACAGGTTCATACCAACAATTTATGTATTTGGGCCCAAGGCACCATAACTCTCATCAAGTAGTAATTTCATGAACACGATGTTGCCATAATCGCCCAATTCATTTACATTGTTTCACAATACTCTTTTTCATTACTTTCCACGTATGGCTTTCAACTATTTTACAGATTCCCACATTTGAGCACATTATCAATCTTTCGTTCATTACACATCAAACACCTTTCACAACTTCATACATCACAGTAGCATGACAATCAACTAGGAAAATCAGAGAATAGAATCTCACGCCTCAACACGTCTGAACAATCAATTCACATATTTCCAAACAAGGTACACATACCAAATACTCGGACTCAACAAGAGGATTCTATGAAGGTTAAAGTTAGCCATACATACCTCGAATCAGGATTTTTCCTTAATTTTTATCTCAAATCACCGGGCCTTCTAGCACCTTCACTCTAATTCATAATGTAGCACATTTAAACTTAGAATTAGGAATCATGAACATGTCTTGAACTAATTTGAGCTTTCTGTCAAACACTAGGTGTTCTTTAGATTAAATAACCCTTCTTTAGTGAAAGATTACTGTTGGTTGATTTCCCAATGCACACGCAAGTGTACGTGGTCGACAAGTAATATAGGA
>MDKI01219553.1:0-49861 GCA_005239505.1 Nicotiana paniculata | reverse complement strand
TGCAGACAAATCAAAACAGAGTCAAAATTTCCTCGGTTTGGGATTTCAATAAATAAATGGTGTACCGGAACACCGTAAGAATCCGGGTGGCGACTCTGAAAACTAAAATACTCCCAAACCTGAATAATGTCACTTTAATTGGAAAAAACTCCCTTATTACCCCTTCATCAATCCGAGGATGGGTAGTAGGAAAAAAGGAGGTGTGACACTTACGAGGTTAGAAAGGAGACTCACCTCGTGTTGCACGTACTCCCTGGGTCAAGAATGCGCCCGAAACTCCGAACTCGTCACCCAAAGGACTCGAAGCTAACCAAACATTATGTAAATATATCAAATTATACTCAAAGCATGGAATTCTCATATTATTTAGTCAAATTCATCATTCTTGAAGAAATCCCAAAATCCAACCCCGGGCCCACATGCTCGGATTTCAAAAATTCTTGAAGGAAGCACTCACCCATAACCCAAGGATCATTATATATGATTTTTGTATGATTTCATAGCCAATTCACGGGTAATTCTCTAAATTCTCGAAAGCCCTAGGTTACTACCCAATTCCTTAATTTTTCACTAATTAGGTAGTTAAATTCAACTAATGCATTAACTAACTTTAGGGTAGAATTTACTTACCTCTTTGTGGCTGGGTTGTGGGGCTCTTTTCCAAGCTCTCAAAATCGCCTATGGTAGAAGAAAATGGAGTGGGAATGGGATAATCCCGCACTTAAAGAACTTTCTACCTACAGGGGTTTCCGCACCTGCGGTCTCGCACCTGCGGAAAATGGGACAAGGGCCCTGGACTCGCACCTGCGGGCTGGAGTCCGCACCTACGGGAAGGAGCCCGAACCTGCGAGAACTGGGCAACCCACCTAGGGGTCGCACCTGCGAGGCCTGGACCGCAGGAGCAGTCTCGCACCTGCGATTGGGAAACCGCACCTGCGGTCACACCAGATCAAGTGCACTAGCAACTACTTCAGCTGGTTTTTGGCCTCGTTTGGTGCCCGAGAGGCACCTGGACCCACCCGAGCCCCCGTCCAAATGTATCAACAAGTCCCAATTAATAATACGGACTCGCTCGAGCCTTCGGAACACCCCCAACAACACTAAAACTCAAAATCAGACCTCAAAACCCCTAGAACCAAACTTAGGAACTTTAAGTTTTCTTGACTTCGCTAACAATACACCGAACCGACCTATACTACTCGGAATGACACCAAATTTTGCAGGAAATTCATAAATGATATAACGTAACTATTTCCGGTCTCAAAATTCCATTCGGACCTTGATAACATAAAAACACGTCCCAAACCACAATAGGAACTTAAGGAACTCTTATTTCAATATTGGGCGCCGAAACGCTCCTGGGTCATCTGAAACACATTCCGAACATACGCCCAAGTCCGAAATCATCATACGAAGCTATCGGAACCGTCGAAACTCGATTCCGAGGTCGTTTACTAAAAATGTTGACCAAAGTCAAACTTTGCCTTAAAGGCCAACCTGAAGGAACCAAGTGTTCCAATATTGCTCTAAACACTTCTGAATCCCGGACAACCCGCCCCCGCAAGTCATGAATCACAATAAGCCTCTATGGGATGTTTCATTTAGGGGAACATGGTCCGATAATGTAAAACGACCGTTCGGGTCATTACATTCTCCACCTGTTAAACAAACGTTCTTCCTCGAACGGGTCTAGAATCATACCTGAAGTGCTGAATAAGAGCGGATATCAGCTCCGCATGTCCTCCTCGAACTCCCATGTCGCTTCCTCGACTGGTTGGCCCCTCCACACCACCTTCACTGCAGAAACTCTCTTGGACCTCAACTGGAGATCCTATCTATCAATAATAACAATTGGCTCCTCCTCGTAGCCCAACCTCTCATCCAACTGAATAGTGCTGAAATCAACCACGTGAGAGAAGTCGGCGTGGTACCTCCGGAGCATGGATACATGAAAGACCAGATGAACTCTTGATAAACTGGGAGTTAAGGCTAGCTCATAAGCAACCTCCCCAACTCGCCTCAACACATCGAAGGGACCTATAAACCTCGGGCTCAGCTTGCCCTTCTTCCCGAACCCCATAATACCATTCATCAGGGAGACCTTCAACAGAACCCTGTCTCCCTCCATAAATGATACATCACGTGCCCTCTGATCCACGTAACTCTTTTGTCTGGACTGTGATGTGCGGATCCTCTCTTGAATCAACTTCACCCTCTCCAAAGCATCCCTCACCAGGTCGGTGCCATATAACTTAGCCTTGTCAGGCTCAAACCACCCGATAACGACATCGCCGACCATACAAAGTCTCAAATAGAGCCATCTCGATGCTGGATTGATAACTATTATTGTAAGCAAACTCGGCCAAAGGCAAGAACTGGTCCCACTGACCTTCGAATTCAATCACGCATGCTCTGAGCATATCCTCCAAAATCTGAACTGTAAGCTCCGACTGGCCATCAGTCTGAGGGTGAAATGTTGTGATGAAATATATCTAGGTGCCTAACCCACCGTGCAATGATCTCTAAAAGTGTGAGGTGAACTGAGGACCTCGATCTGATATAATGGACACCGGCACACCATGCAACCGGACTATCTCCCGAATGTAGATCTGGGCCAACCTCTCAGAAGTATAAGTAGTAGCTACTGGAATGAAATGCGCCGATTTGGTCAATCTATCCACAATGACCCAAACTGCGTCAACCTTCCGCAAAGTCCGAGGCAACCCAACCACGAAGTCCATAGTGATGCGCTCCCATTTCCACTCAGGAATGGGCATCTGCTGAAGTAGGCCTCCTGGCCTCTAGTGCTCATACTTCACCTGCTGGCAATTAAGACACCTAGTCACATACTCCACAATGTCCCTCTTCATCCGCCTCCACCAGTAATGCTGCTTCAAATCACAATACATCTTTGTAGCACAAGGATGAACAGAATACCGAGAACTGTGTGCCTCCTCTAGAATCCTCTCCCTCAGGCCATCAGCATTAGGAACACATAAACGGTCCTGAAGTCTTAGAACACCATCCTCGCCAATAGTAACCTCCTTGGCACCACCATGTACCACTGTCTCCTGAAGCTCTAAGCACGGATCATCGAACTATCGGGCCTTAATCTCCCCCAATAACGAAGATTGAGCAACCACATGTGCTAAAACCCGACGAGGTCTGAAAGGTGTAATCTCACCAGGCGGTTAGCCAAGGATTGAATGTCCAAGGCTAGAGGTCCCTCCTTCGCTGCAATATAATCCAAGCTACCCATACTCTCCGCCTTCCTGCTCAAAGCATCCGCTACCACATTCGCCTTGCCCGAATGATATATAATGGTGATGTCATAATCCTTCAGCAACTCAAGCCACATATGCTGCCTTAAATTAAGATCCCTCTATTTGAACAAGTGCTGCAAGATGTGGTGGTCTATATAAACCTCATAGGACACCCCATACAAGTAGTGCCTCAAAATATTAAGAGCATGAACAATCGCCGCCAACTCTAAATCGTGCACAAGGTAATTCTTCTCATGAACCTTCAGCTGGAGCGAAGCATAAACAATAACTCTCCCTTCCTGCATAAACACACATACCAAGCCAACGCGCGAAGCGTCGCAATACACTGCATACATCCCCGAACCGAAAGGCAGTACTAGAACTGGTGCTGAGGTCAATGCTGCCTTGAGCTTCTGAAAGCTCGCCTCACACTCATCGGACCATCGAAACGGGGCATTCTTCTGAGTCAATCTAGTCAATGGAGCTAAAATAGAAGATAACCCCTCCACAAATCGGCGATAATAGCCTGCTAGGCCCAAAAATCTCCCGATCTCTTTAGCTGATGTAGGACGCGGCCAATTCTGACCTGCCTCGATCTTATGAGGATAAACCTTAATACCCTCTCCGAATACCAAATGCCCCAGGAATGCTACGGAATCCAACCAGAACTCATACTTGGAGAACTTAGCATATAGCTTCTATTCTCTCAAAGTCTGGAGCACAACTCTCAAATGTTGCTCGTGCTCCCCAGGCTACGTGAGTAAATCAAGATGTCATAAATAAATACAATGACAAAGGAATCAATATACGGCCTGAACACCCTATTCATCAAGTCCATGAATGTTGCTGGGGCATTAGTCAAGCCAAAGCACATCACCAGGAACTCATAGTGGCCATATCTTGTACAGAAAGCAGTCTTCGGAACATCTGAGGCCCGAATATTTAACTGATGATATCCCAATCTCAAATAAATCTTATAAAACACCCTAGCACCCTGCAACTGGTCAAACAAATCATCGATGTGCGGCAAAGGATACTTGTTCTTAATGGTGACCTTGTTCAACTGGCGGTAATCAATACACATCCGTATGGACCCATCATTTTTCTTAACGAATAGAACTGGATCACCCCACAGCGATACACTCGGTCTGATAAACCCCGTAGCCAACAACTCCTCAAGCTTCTTCTTCAACTCTTTCGGAGCCATACAGTACGGAGGAATAGATATAGGCTGGGTGCCTGGAGCTAAATCAATGCCGAAGTCAATATCACGCTCCAGAGGCATGCCCGGAAGATCTGAAGAAAATACATCAGCAAACTCTTGAACAACTGGCACTGAATCAATCTTTGGAGACTTGGTTGTGGTGTCCCGCATATAAGCAAGATAGGCCAGATAACCCTTCTCAACCATATGTCGAGCCTTCATGAATGAAATAACCCGGCTCACTGCACTAACTAAGGAACCTCTCCACTCCAGCCTAGGCGACTCGGGCATGGCTAAAGTAACTGTCTTGGCATGGCAATCTAGCATGGAATGATAAGTAGATAGCCAATCCATGCCTAGATAACCTCAAAATCAACTATGTCGAGCAATAAAAGGTCTGCTCTGGTCTCGAACCCACAGAAGGTGATCACAAAAGACCGATAGATCTGGTTTGCCACCAGAGAATCGCCCTCAGGAGTGGACACATATATAGGAGAACCCAAGGACTCGCGAGGAGCATCCAGAAAATGAGAAAATAATGTTGAAACCTATGAATAGGTGGATCCTGGATCAAATAATATTGAAGCCTCTCTACCACATACTGAGATAATACCTGTGATCACGCCGTCTGAGGCCACTGCATCTGTTCTGGCCAGAATGGTGTAGAATCTGGCTGGAGTATCGGAAGACTGAGCTCCACCGGGGTGAACAGGAGCTACCTGACCTCTCCCTGGCTGGCCTCCACCTCTAGGATGACCCCTGCCGACCTGTCCTCCACCTTTAGATGGCCAGACTACTGGTGCCGGACCCATCGGCTGATAACCCTGTTGTACGGCCTTGCCCCGAAACATGGGATAATGCCTCCTCATATGACCTGGCTCCTCACACTCGTAAAAACCCCCAAGTACCATAGTTTGTTTCCCTAAAGAAGAACCCTGAATGGCTAGAGGGCGATGTGAGCCCTCTAGCATAGCACTGAAGTAGGGGTTGGAGAATCTCAACTGACTGGGATAACCACTGGGTGAACGCTGAATGGCTGGAGGACGGTAGGAACGCTTTGGCATGGCGTTGAAATGAGGCCTCACTGGAACACCTCAAGGAGGTGGTAGAGGTGCTGAATATGAAAGCTTGCTGGGCTGACTACTGCTAAACTGACCTCTGCCCCTAGCTGGGGCACCTCTGAAATCTCTGGAGAATCTATCCCTCTTGTCCTGCTGCCCCTGCTCCCTACTCTTCGATCGATACACCTCGATTCTGCGAGCAATCTCTACCACGAGCTGATAAGGAGTACCTATATCCACCTCTCGGGCCATGGTGTCCCTAATACCTGGATGCAACCCAGCTACAAATATCTGCAACCTCACTGAATCAGTAGGTAGTATCATGAGTGCATGGCGAGACAACTCTGAAAATCTGGCCTTATAATTTGTCACTGACATCTGTCCCTGCTCTAGCCGCTCAAACTGATACCGCAGCTCTTCCCTCTCAGAGGGTGGGATATATCTATCCAAAAACATCTGCGTGAACTGCTCCCAAGTGACAGGAGGAGAATCTGCTGGCCTGCTGAGAATATAGGACTACCACCACTTACGAGCTCTGCCCTCCAACTGAAAGGTAGTGAAATCCACTCCATGGGACTCTAGTATCCTCATGTTGTGCAGTTTGTCCCTGCACCTGTCCAAAAAATCCTGGGTATCCTCGCCTTGCTCACCCCCGAAGACTGGAGGGTGCAATCGAGTCCATCTATCCAATAACTTCTGCGGATCACCGTCCGCAGCTGGTCTGGGCTCAGGTGCTGCTGCAACAAGCTGGACTCCACCCACGGGCAGTGTACCCGGGGTATGATGTAATGCTGCTGTCTGACGTGCAACCTGGGCAGTAGGGGTCTTAACGCCCCCTCCCGCCTGATAAGCGGCAGGATCTACTGGAAATAAACCAGCCTGGGACATACTGTCCATAAATCTCATCATACGGCCCATGACCGCCTGGAATCCTGGCATCGTCATGAAGTCTAGTGGAGCAGGATCTGCTGGGGGCACCTCGTCCTGCTCCTCTATGATAGGGTCATCTGGGGGTGGAACCGGAATAGCTCTGGGGTGCCCTCGTCCCCTACCTCAGGCTGGTGCCCTCCCCCGGCCTCTGCCACGGCCTCGGACAACCGGGGTAGTGGCCCCTCCCGGGTCTGGAACATCAGATGTACGCGTCCTCACCATCTATGAGAGAATAGAAGAATGAGATTTCGTAAACCATTGACTGCACGATAGAGTAAGATCAAAGAGAGGTTTCCTAACAACCTATAGCCTCCTGAAGATAAGTACAGACGTCTCCGTACCTATCCACAAGACTCTACTGGGTTTTCCCGTGACTCGTGAGACTTACGTGAACCTAGTGCTCTGATACCATATTGTCACGACCCAAAATCCTAACTTAGGTCATGATGGCGCTCAACAACGGGGTCAGGCGAGCCAACACTCAATTTACTAAGGGTTCTTTCTTATTAGATTAAACATTTCAACATATACTCAGTTTTTTCAAAACTTAAAACAAAAGTCAACAAAGATAATTAGCCAATTTTTAATCAAAATCGGTCATGAGGAGGCGTGAGCTAATATATATACCGACCCGTAATCCATAATAACTACCACATGTGTGCTAGGAACTAGTGTCACAAGTCTTACGGGCATACTAACAGAATATACAAAATATATAATCTACAGTCCCACTGTCTGAAAGAAATAGACGAGAATAAACAAAAGAAACTCCATGGTGTCGCCGGAGATCGCCAGGAGAGAGCAGCTCACCGTGAAGTCAGGTCCGTCTATAATCAGAATCAAGCTCTGATTTGAAAACCAGATACACCAGCCTCAGAACCTGTACAATTAAGTACAGAAGCGTAGCATGAGTACATATATATATATATGTACCCATTGTGTATCCCGCCTAACCTCGAAGAGGTAGTGACGAGAGGTCGACTTGACACTCATTAAGGTCGAACAATATAATTTAACAGAATATGATGAAAGCTGTAGGCATGTAAAGGCAGTGAAGTAGCAAACATATAAAGCACTGAAATCCAAGTAAGTACTAGAAATAAATAAACAATTACTACTTCATCTTCACCCAAATATCTGTCAAATCAATGTCCATGAATTTAGTAACAACTAAATCATGCGCATACGGAATAAGGACAACCTGCCTGAGCCATAAGATAGTCATATATGTGCACTGCCGAGGGTCGAACGGCCACAACCATAAGTGCACCTTGCCATAAAGTACTCACATATATGCACTGCCGAGGATCGAATGGCCCAAACCATAAGTGCATATTTGCCATAAAGTAATAATCCTTATGCACTGCCGAGGATCGAACGGCCCGAACCATAAGTGCATCTTTCAATCCGTCGTGGCCTACGGCCCGCTCCCATAAAAGTGGTACAAATCACACTCTGCTCGCGGAATGTAAATTGCAAAGCAGTCATATGCACACACAATATTCCTTTTTAAATTACTCTTCAGTAAGCAATTCCTTACAATTTCTCAAATTCCATGATCTCGGGGAAATAAACCGCATGTAACATTTAATTTATTAAGCATATAGTTCATTTCAAGGAAAACACAAGGCATGATTGTATTGGTAAAAAAGAGTTTCACACGTAAGCCATCTTTTGGAAACAAAGCCAGTCACGTGGACACAGGAAAACGCGACAACTGGATGTGATTCTTTGAAGAGGTACGGTACAAAGAGGCACGATTCAGTAAACCCTCGAGCCTATCAGCCATGGGAAACTCAACCTGATCAAAATAGGGGAGAGGCACGGTCAGAATGAATCTAGACAAAGCTACGGGCAGATTCAAAGACCCACAATTGATTACTCGAACGTTATGTAACCATACCCCAATTACCGTTATCCTTTGTAACGCCTTATTAATGTCATAATTAGTCATTAATGAGAAACCATAGCAAGAGTGTTACGTTATAAGAATCTCCTATATAAGGGAGGGGAATACAGCTTATAAAGGCATCTGATTCTCGAATATAATTGACTTCGCTTTTCTATATTTCTGCAATATTGTCTGTTATTCATTTTTTCTATTTCCTTGATCATTAGTAACTCGTGTTCATCTAAAAAATAGCTTTAGTCAAAGGGTCTAATTCTTTGGTTAAACAAATTGGTTCTGTTACCGGGAATCTGATAATGTTTGTTTGCTTTTCAAGTGATATCCTCAGAACTATGTCAAACTCCAATGACAACAACCAGCAAAGGAGTGGAACCCCAGTTCCTTCGCCTTCAGGAACCCCACGTGGTTCAAGGGAAAAATCCCCAGAAAGATCCAATAACAACAATGGTGATAGTGATCAAACTGTGGAACAAGATTGTGTAAAGAAAATGATTGCAGAGTATGTGAGCCAAGCTTCGCAAGAATTTGCCAGAAGATTACCTGCAGCATTACCTACATCGTCAACGCCACCCCCCAATAATACCATCACCATGGAAAATCCTCAATCTGGGTTGGCAAACTCAGGAAGAGAAGATACTCCTAATGAATCTCTCGAAACGAGACCAGGTATATCTAATAACTCAGAATTACAAAATTTACTGTTAACCATGCAGAAACAGCTGAAGGAGCAGAACGATCGCATCGAACAAATTCCTGGAGTACAACCTATCATCAAAGGCATTGATGTTGATAGATATTCTCAACAACCTTGGAATCCAAGTGCGGCACCCTTGCCTATACCCAAGAAGTTTAAAATGCATGACGTTCCCAAATATGATGGAACAACTGACCCACGTGGCCATGTGACTGATTTCACTACTGGGGTAAAAGGCAACAACTTAACAAAACAAGAGATTGAATCAGTCCTTGTCAAAAAATTTGGGAAAACACTTACCAAAGGGGCCCTAACCTGGTATTCTCTTCTCCCTGAAAATTCTATTGACTCTTTTGCTGAGCTTGTAGATTCGTTTATAAAAGCACACTCTGGTGCCCAAAAAGTTGAGAAGAGGATGGAAGACATATTCAAAATAAAACAAGGAGACACGGAACTACTCCGTGAGTTTGTAGACATGTTTCAACGAGAAATAATGCAGTTACCCAGGGTTCCTGATAATTGGGCAGCCATGGCATTTGCAAGCAACTTAAACGATAAAAGCTTAGAAGCCACGAGACGACTTAAGTAAAGCCTAAGAGAATTCCCCACTACAACATGGAATGATGTATATAACATGTACAGTACTAAACTCAGAGCAGAAGAAGATATCATTGCTCATTCGAGAGATGAAGATCATTCCAGATCCAGACGTCCTAAATCAGATAGAAGATCAGGTAAAAACAGGTACGATCCTTACTTAGGACCCTCGGTACGTGATATTCGCCCCAGTTTCGAAAACAGTAGGTCGGACTATAGATCACAAGGAAGAGACTTAGTCTCTTCCTCGCCTAGATCAATAAAAGATTGAGATGAACGACCTAGAGGTAATACTCAAATTGGGGATCATACCTTTAATGTAATTACTACTGAACTTGTCTCAATATTGAGGAACATGGGAGACAAGGTTAAGTAGCCCAAAGAGATGCGGTCAAATCCAAGTAGAAGGAACCCAGATCACTGGTGTGAATTCCACAACGATCATTGACACAAAACTGCGGATTGCAGATTTTTACAAGGTGAAGTAGAAAATTTATTAAAACAACGCTATTTAATAGAATTATTTAGTGATAAAGGTAAACAGGCATATATGAGGAACAGACAGGAGCCCCCAAAACCTCCTTCTCCAAAACGAACCGTCAACGTGATACACGGAGTTGAAGAAGTAAATGGAGTGATCTGCAAAATAACCACAAAGTTCACAATTACACATGGGAAACGGGCTCGTGAAAATATTGAAGAAGAGGATATAACCTTCGATGATGCAGATATTGGCGGATTAATGCTTCCGCACAACGATGCTCTGGTAATATCTTTATTCATCACACTAACGTAAAAAGAGTGTTGATTGATCCAGGCAGTTCAGTCAATATCATTTTGCTAAGAGTCGTGGAAGAAATGCTACTGGGGAATCAAGTAATCCCAAGGGCACGAGCCATATCAGGGTTTGATAACTCTACGGTTATAACAAAAGGAGAAATTGAGCTTAGCACTTATGCTGAGGGGGTGATCAAAAGTACCAGGTTCCAAGTCATCGATACTGACATGGCTTATAACGTGATCGTGGGAAGGCCATGGATCCACGACATGAAAGTGATACCCTCCACGTTGCATCAGGTAATTAAATTCCCCTCTGAATGGAGGATTCAACAAATCAAAGGCGATCAACAGACCGCAAGAAATATAAACTCTATGGTACACTACAAAAAGAAAATAGAGGTGGAAGAATTACGAGATAAGGGAATCTCCCAAGCAGGTAACGCCGCCCAAACAGGCATGGAAGAAATTAGTACCCAAATAGGTACGGAAGGTATTATTGCTGAAACAGGTATCAAAGAAAATACTTACAAGAAGGAGAATCAAGTTACCACGCAAAGTGTACTATACCACACAGATGCAGATTCCAGACCGTACATCATTCATGAACCGGAGGAAGATGAGCACATCAAAACAACTACGGAGGAGCTCGAAGCTGTTCCATTATCTGAACAAAAGCCTGAGCAGAAAGTGTATATAGGCACGAGGCTACGCCCCGCTCGAAGAGGTAAGTTAATTGATTATTTAAAGGCTAACGCAGACTGCTTTGCATGGTCTCACTCAGATATGACAGGCATCCCACCAGAAGTGATGACTCATAAACTAAATGAAGATATATCCTTCGTACCTGTTAAGCAGAAGAAAAGAAATCAAGGACCATTCAAGAACCAAGTGATCGACAAAGAGGTACAAAAACATTTGAAGATTGGTTCGATACGAGAGGTAACGTACCCTAGCTGGCTAACAAACACCGTGATAGTACATAAAAAGAATGGAAAGTGGAGAGTATGCGTAGATTATAATGACTTAAATAAAGCATGCCCCAAAGATTCATTCACATTTCCACATATAGATCAGATGATTGATGCCACAACAGGTCATGAATTATTGAGCTTCTTAGATGCATATTCTGGTTATAATCAGATTAAAATGAATCCCTCAGATGAGAAAAAAACTTCCTTCATTACAAACAGGGGGACTTACTATTATAAAGTCATGCATTTTGGCTTGAAAAACGCTAGAGCCACCTATCAAAGGTTAGTGACTAAAATGTTCCAAGAACATCTTGGAAAGACGATGGAAGTCTAGATTGATGATATGTTGGTAAAATCAACCCAAGCACAAGACCATTTACAGCATCTCTTTACTGCTTTTGATATTTTACGTAGGTATAATATGAAGTTAAATCCAGAAAAATGCACTTTTGGAGTGCAATCAGGTAAATTTTTGGGTTTTGTTGTATCGAACAGAGGAATAGAGGTAAATCCCGCTCAAATTAAAGCTATAGAGGAAATACATGATATTTTAACAAATAAAAAGGAAGTTCAAAGACTAACAGGGAGAATAGCATCTTTAGGAAGGTTTATTTCTAAGTCTTCCAAAAAAAGTTTTAAATTCTTCTCAGTTCTCAAAAAAGAAAAATCAGTTCGAATGGACTGAAGAATGTCAGCAAGCCCTCAAGAATCTGAAGATTTATGTATCGGAACCACCACTTCTTTCAAAGCCAAAAGAAGGGGAGAGATTATACATTTAGCTGGATGTCTCTGAAATTGCTGTAAGTGCAGTATTTGTAAGAGAAGAAAAAGGTAAACAATCACCTATCTATTATGTAAGTAAAACTTTGCTAGATGCTGAGACTAGATATCCAAATCTAGAAAAGTTAGACTTAGTTTAATAATGGCATCTAGAAAATTACGACCATATTTTCAATGCCACCCAATCACAGTTGTGACCTCATATCCTTTAAGAAATATTCTGCATAAGCAGGAATATCAGGAAGATTAGCTAAGTGGGCCATAGAACTAAGTGAGCATGAAATAATCTATCAGCCTAGAACTACAATTAAGTCTCAAATACTTGATGTTTTTATTGATGACTTTAGTAATAGCATTATACCTGAAGTAGAAAAAGAGTTACAACTCTTTAACGGTGCTAATCCAGGCCTATGGACCTTGTTCACCAATGGTTCTTCAAATATAAAAGGTGTCGGCTTAGGCATAGTCTTAATATCACACACGGGTGAAAAGACACGACAAGATATCAAGTGTTATCCCATAACTAACAATGAAGTAGAGTACAAAGTTTTTATTGTAGGGCTTGAACTCGCACAGGAGCACTCAATCGAGCAAATTGTGATCAACAGCGACTCCCAACTGGTAGTAAATCAGATACAGGGGACTTACATCATTCGAGAGACTAGAATGCAACAGTATCTTGAAAAAGCACGAGAGCTCGTGAGACAATTCAAAACATGGAAGGTAATGCAAATACCTAGAGAGGAAAATGCAAAAGCAGATGCATTAGCTAACCTCGCAGCAGTCACGGAAGTAACAAACAAAGACAATGCAATTGTCATCCAACTATTTCATTCAATAATATAACAGCAATAGGCACGGAGGGTTGAGGAGCTGGAGAATCCACGGGAAAAGCAGTAGGCATGGAGGGTTGAAGAGTCGAGGAAGTTACGGGAAAAGCAACAGCAAAAGCCGAAATAGCCAAAGGAACAGACTAGACAGCTTCTCTCAAAGAAACAGGAAAGACAGCAACCAAAGGGACATCGTCAGGAGCAAGATCAACACCCTCATAAATAGGGGAATGTGAAACATCATCAAGGACAGAGGGCTCAATCACAGACACGAAAGGCAAGGTTAAGGGTGTAAGCTCATCATCTGAAACCACCCGCCTTATCCGTGGCATGTGCACTAAAGCACCTTCTTCTTCTATGGAACGAGACTCACCAATCTTCCTCTTCGAGGAAGATGAACCAACAATAATTTCTTGGGCCTGAGCCAAATTCATCTTCAGGATAGATGAAGCAGACACCCCACGAGCAGAAAACCCTATTAAAAGGGAAAAAGTTAAGCGACAAAGAAAGAAGAGACTCGAGTAAGGAAAGAAGAAAGAACAAGAGCTTCACTTACCATGGGTCTTTACATGCCAACCATACCTCCTAGAGAGGTACTTCCAAGATCTCTCTTCTAAAGGAGCAACGGACAATAATTTTTTTACCCAATCACGAATACCGAAGACATTCTCAACAGTATTCAAGATTGCTGAGAGAAGAAGAAACAGATACGGTGTTAATAAAACATCTCAAGTCAAAACGAGAAAAAGTAAATAAATGTGAGCTAAAGCATACTCACGTGCGTGATTCCACTTTTCAGGGAAGGGAATATTTTCTTCACCCATTAAACCCACAGTGGGTACAGCAACATACCGGAGGTACCAACCCCTATCCTTATCATCTCCAGGGGTTACCAGCACTCTTTTGCTTCTAGCAGTCAAAGTAAAAACCCCATCACGAAATAAGGTAGGAGAGTAGAGATGAATAAGATGGTTGAAAGTAAAAGGAACCGAGGCTAAAGAAGACAAACTCCTAAGACATGCAACAACTCGCCACACAAGCGGGCCAACTTGTCCTAAGAAGATATTGAAAAAATGACAGAACTCAATTATGAGTGGGTCAATGGGGGGTCTAAAACCTAGAGTGAAAGGGTACGTATAAACAAAAGAATATCCCGTGTTGTAAGACGTTATTCTTTGATTACTATTCAGAATATAGACAGGGAAGTCAGACCTCCAAAAGTACTCCCTATGAACAAGGGAAATCTGACCCTCAGTTCTAAGGGTTGAATATCTTTCGACACTTTCAAGAGAATAAGATTGGTCTACAAGAACTTGACTATCCCTAGCAAAAACAAACTCAGCAGTGAAAATTTCATCGGCTCCAGGTTCACGAAGGTGTTCGCCTCTACCTCTAGACAAAGTCCGAGAAACCCTAAACCTTGGAGAAACTAGAGATCTAGTAGAAGGAGAAGGAACTATATGAGAAGAAGAGGAGCCCCTCGAAGGAGTAGATCCTAGACTTCTAAGTCTACCACCCCTCCGACTCCTAGTCGGAGCAGAAGATGGAGTTAAACTTTCAATATCTATTACTCCCTGAGGTTGGTTTGAAGAAGACATGTTTACAAAGGCAAGAAGAAAGTTCATTACAAAAAGACAAAGTTAGAAAAGTGTTTCGTGGAAGCAAAGAAAAGAAGAAAGGTACTTATACTTGAGGACAACCGTCAAACATGGGAAAAAGGCATGAAGTGAAGGAGGCCGCTAAGGCTCAGCCTTACTAATTTTAAAGAATCATATTAAATCACCCGGAAATATCCGCATCTTCGAATAGAAGCTGTGGAGGGAGATCCATGCAATGGCATTTCATCAACAGATACAAAGAAAAATAATGATGAAAAGTCATAATTGAAGATGTCACTTCGGGACTGGCACAGCCGCAAAAAGCCCTAAAAGGTACCGAGTAAATGCAGAACCAATTCAAAAAGGACACGTGGTATGAGCATTAAATGGAAGTGACAAATGATGCCTATGGTGCAGAGAAGGATACAATGATTCGAGGAAAAGGAGCGGCAAAATATTCCCGCCATAAATGAATATCCACTTACCAAATATTAATCGTTAAATATATGGTAAGTGGGGGGACTATCAATATTGGTAAAAAAGAGTTTCACACGTAAGCCAGCTTTTGGCAACTCAGCCAGTCACGTGGACACAGGAAAACACGACAGCTGGATGTGATTCTTTGAAGAGGTACGGTACAAAGAGGCACGATTCAGTAAACCCTCGAGCTTATCAGCCATGGGAAACTCAACCTGATCAATACAGGGGAGAGGCACGGTCAGAATGAATCCAGATAAAGCTACAGGCAGATTCAAAGAACCACAATTGATTACTCGAACGTTATGTAACCGTACCCCAATTATCATTATCCTTTGTAATGCCTCATTAATGTCATAATTAGTCATTAATGAGCAACCATAGAAAGAGTTGTACGTTATAAGAATCTCCTATATAAGCGAGGGGAATACAAATTGTAAAGGCATCTGATTCTCGAATATAATTGACTTCGCTTTTCTATATTTCTGCAATATTGTTTGTTATTCATTTTTCTCTATTTTCTTGATTATCAGTAACCCGTGTTCATCTAAAAAATAGCTTTAGTCAAAGGGTCTAATTCTTTGGTTAAACAATGATGTGGGCGTAACTACCCGGACATAACAATAATAGTCGCTACGTACGGACTCTCGTAACTTTGTACATACGTAGCCCCCACAATTATCACACATAGCATTTAAAAACCTATGGGGACAATTCCCTCTTACGAGGTTAGAAATGAGACTCACCTCGCGTCGCACCTACTCCCTAGGTCAAGAATGCGCCCGAAACTCCGAACTCGTCACCCAAAGGAATCGAAGCTAACCAAATGTTACGTAAATATATCAAATTATACTCAAAGAATGGAATTCTCCTATTATTTAGTCAAATTCATCATTCTTGAAGAAATCTCAAAATCCAACCCCGGGCCCGCATGCTCGGATTTCAAATATCCTTGAAGGAAACACTCACCCATAACCCAAGGATCATTAATATATGATTTTTGTATGATTTCATAGACAATTCACGGGTAATTCTCTAAATTCTCGAAAGCCCTAGGTTACTACCCAATTCCTTAATTTTTCACTAATTAGGTAGTTAAATTCAACTAGGAATTCATGCATTAACTAACTTTAGGGTAGAATTTACTTACCTCTTAGTGGCTGGGTTGTGGGGCTCTTTTCCAAGCTCTCAAAATCGCCTATGGTGGAAGAAAATGGAGTCGTAAGGGGATAATCCCGCACTTAAAGACCTTTCTGCCTACAGGATTTTCCGCACCTATGACTCGACGACCACACATGCGGTCTCGCACCTGCAAGCAATAGCTCGCACCTGCGGAAAATGGGACAAGGGCACTAGGCTCGCACCTGCGGGTTGGAGTTCGCACCTGCGGGAAGGAGCTTGCACCTGCGAGAACTGGGAAACCCACCTCGGGGTCGCACCTGCGTCTGGGCAACCGCACCTGCGGTCACACCAGCAACTGCTTCAGCTGGTTTTTGGCCTCGTTTGGTTCCCGGGAGGCACTTGGGCCCACCCGATCCCCCGTCCAGATGTACCAACAAGTCCAAATTCATAATATGGACTCGCTCGAGCCTTCGAAACACCCACAACAGTGCTAAAAATCAAAATCACACCTCAAAACCCCTAGAACCAACCTTAGGAACTTTAAGTTTCTTGACTTCGCTAACAATGCGCCGAACTGACCTATACTACTCAGAGTGACACCAAATTTTGCAGGCAATTCATAAATGACATAATAAAACTATTCCCGGTCTCGGAATTCCGTTCGGTCCTCGATAACACAAAAACACATCCCAAACCACAATAGGAACTTAAGGAACTCTTATTTCAATATTGGGCGCTGAAACGGTCCCGGGTCATCCGAAACCCATTCCGAACATACGCCCAAGTCCAAAATCATCATACGAAGCTACCGGAACTGTTGAAACTTAATTCCGAGGTCGTTTACTAAAAATTTTGACCGAAGTCAAACTTGGCCTTAAAGGCCAACCTGAAGGAACCAAGTGTTCCAATATTTCTCTAAACACTTCTGAATCCCCGACTACCCGCCCCCATAAGTCATGAATCACAATAAGCTGCTATGTGAAGTTTCATTTACGGGAACGGGGTCCGATAACGCAAAACGACCGGTCGGGTCGTTCCAATGAGTTCTATTGTTCTTGGTGATTTGAAGTTCCTGAGTTGATTTACTCGATGTACTTTGCATTATTGTCATTGTCGTTTTTGTACTTGTTGTGTTCATGTACGAGGTTTCTATCGTGCTATAGTTGTTATCTCTGTTGCTTGCACTGCATATTTAAATTGGGACTACAGAACGATATTCTGGGCGATCCCCCTGCACTACATATTTACTTTGGGACTACGGACGTATTCCGAAAGATCCCCCAGCATTACATATTTATTTTGGGACTACGGACGCATTTCGGGAGATCCCCATGTACTGCATATTTAATTTGGGACTAACAGATGTATTTCCGGGAGATCCCCCAGCACTGCATATTTATTTTGGGACTACGGACGTATTCCGGGAGATCCCCCTGTACTGCGTAATAGATTCGGGACTAAGGGATGGGATCCCCATAGATTCCCCTGTTGATATATCTGTGTTCGGAGCTGTTAATCTTCTATGCTTAGGTGTCATAGGGTGACCTATACTCGAAGGATATTTACTTGAAAAGTTATATTCGAAAAGTATTTATCTTGAAGAAACTATGTTTGAAAGACATTTATTTGAAAAGTATATTTGAAAAGAATTTATGTTGAAAGAACCATGTTTGAAGGATATTTATTTGAAAAGCAATTATCTTGAAATAACTATGTTTGAAGGATATTTATTTGAAAAGTTTATATTCTAAGGAAGTATATTTCAAAAGAATTTCCTATTAAAAAGGATTATATTCTAAATATTTCCAATATAAAAACTTACGGGTGAAATTTTACACTTGAAGTATTTGACAAATTTATTGGGGTCGTAGGCTAAGGTCTGATGTGGAAACTATTGCAGTGCTGAGATACTACTTTTCCTTACTGTATTGTGATTTTCGTATTTGGGTTGTGTTCCCGTCCATCCTTCTGTGTCTTATTATGGTGTTCCGTTGTTATTTGTTGTTTTTCCTTCCTTATTGTAGTTGTTAGGTGGTTAGCCATATTGTGTAGTCATCAGATAGATGTCATGTTACGTTATTCCTATACTTACGCTTGTTCAATATATTAGACCAGTGGGTATCTTGACTTGTCCTCGTCAGTACTTCACCAAGGTTAGTCTTGATACTTACTGGGCAGCACTGTGGTGTGCTCATACTACACTTCTGCACATTTTTGTGCAGATCCAGGTATTGATCGTTAGTAGTAGTGCGGATCATTGCTGAGGAGATTCAAGGTAAACCTGCTGCTGCGTTTGGAGGCTTCAGAGTCACCTTCCTACTCGTATTCAACTATTTTTACTCGTTTCCAAACAGTTGTATTTAGAAGTTGTAGTTAACTCTATAGAGCTTATGACTTGTACTGCCGGTTTTGGGAAATTGTAAATTCTGTAAAGACATTGACTGTTAGATTTCCTTTATTATTTTTGTTATTTAGTGAATGTTAGGCTTACCTAGTCCCTAAGTCTAGGTTCCATCACAATACCCAACGGAGGGAAAATTGAGTCGTGACAAATCTGGACGACGTTAAGTCCACACACGTTATTTTGTGTTGTGTGAGCCCGATTTGTTCGTATCTTGTTGATTCGTACTTAACATTAAGGTTAGGGTTTACAGATTCTCTTTTTATTCGAACCAAAACTGGTTCAAGCTTTGATTTTGAGTAATATCTTGTCTATATTCGCCTTATTATGTGAGAATCTGCCTATTTCTGTCGATTTATTTTACTTGCCCTAAATTTGGGTTTCAGATCCTTTTTAATCGAACCAAATAAGTTTTGATTCTGTGTTCTCTTTTGAATAATTTCCCGTCTATGTTTATTTTATGCAATATGTGATTCTTTGCCTTTATTTTTTGCCGATTTTGTGTATTTTTACCTAAAACTAGGGTTTCAAATTTTTCTTCCTAACTGATTTAAGTGCTTACCTTTTTAGTGTTTGAATTAATTATTTCCATATTTATGTGTTCAGTTCTTACACTATTTAAACCCCTCCCCTCTCCCCTTTGATTAAAAGTGGAAGTTAAAAAAATTCCTTAAGAACACTACAAAAACTAAGGCTTTTTGCTTTTCATTCTTGAATAAAACTTATTCTGTATTATGATTTCTGGCCGGCTGAAAGCCAAGGCTAGAAATTGTTAATTTTATGCTTTGTTTGGTGATATTCACAATATCGTTGGATTTCCTTCTCCTTGCCTCATCTTAACTGGTGAGTTATCAGATCTTTGTCGTTTCATTCCGATTTCTGTTAATGTGTTACTTCAATTAGACTATGTTATGCTATTACATTTGTAGTTTGAGACATGCTTAAATCTACTTTGAGTCTGTTAATTCGATCCTGCTTAACCCTTATGTCACTAATAGTAAGCTCTTGAAGTTTAAGTTTGTTATTTGAACATGTTCTCATATCACTTGCTATAGAATAGTTAAGTATGTATAGATGTATGCATTAATAGAATTACAAGTATGTTCTTTGAATCTACTATAATGTGACTTGTTTGATCTTGTTTTCATCATATTTTGACACCTCTAATAATTGCCCTAATTAGTTTTTAGCCTATCATGATCTATTGCTAATTGGTTTCTTCCTATGACACTAGTTTCTGCACTTAGCCTATTGTGATTTGCATGTTTGGCCTGTCCAAGTGTATTTGGGCATGCTGTAGGCCCCCTATAGTTATATCTATTCTGTAATTTACTACATTCAATTCTGATCTGTAATAATTATTTGTAATAACAATTCTGGGGTGTTAGAGAAATTGGGAAGGGATTCTTATTTAATATTTGCAATAAAATTGGGTAGAAATCCTGCCTATAGGTTTGATATTGTGTTGTTAAATGTTGTACATTAGAAATCATGCCTATAGGTACCTTATTATGTTCAGTCATCACATGCTAGCAGCTGTGCCCATAGGTTCAATTCTTGGTTCAATGATGTTCTATTTTTCCTTGTTAGAGACCATGCCTATAGGAAATGGTATGATTCAATACATGTGCAAAATCCTATTTTATACTATTCTATTCACGATTTATAGAAATCATGTCTATAGGATCTAAAATTGGATTAATTGTAGAAAGCATGCCTATAGGTTTGAATCAATTTAATTATCATTTCCGCCCGTTTATTCATAAGTTTCCAAACATTGTGTTGTTACCCTCAGTAGAAAACATGCCTATATGATTAAAACAAGTAATTCTGGATATTTTTATGTGATTTCCACTATTTATTAAAGCATAAAACGCCTAGATATCATGCTCGTAAGCTTAACCTCATTATGCTAAAAACAGTAGGCAAACTTATGTAGGTTTTGGCAATCGCACTAAGAAACTGGCTTTGCGTATGACTGTCTGCTCATTCTTTTAATATCACATAGAGACCATGCCTATAGAATTCTACTTTAATTAATTAAAATCTGTCAAAATGTTAATCAGTTTGGCGTGAATTTGATGTCTAAATGCAGAGGCTAACTTGAGCCAATACTTTCTTCTATTTGAAAGTCCTAAACTATTTTTTGATGTCGCTTATTATTTTCTTTTTTTAGAAGCCTAAGTTAAGGTCTAGAACCACCTTGAAATAGAGGTCCAAATGCCTCCTGGACCATAGGACTGGGACGGGTAGTGCACGAATAGGGTACAACTTAGAATTGACTAGAGCGCTTTAGGTAAACAGCTTAAAGATAGTAACCGGGTAGCAGTCGATGATAGTCTATTCCCGCTGAATAATTTGAGCAACACCCCCTCTTGAGGGAGTTACAAAGTATTATTTATATTGCATGGGGTGATCCTTTAGGCTAAAAAACTTAGGACCCCCCATTTCTTTTTAAGTAACTCTTTTATTTGTCCAAGTGTGTCTTTTCTCTTAGACTGAATCATATAATTCGAGTTCGGTCGGGACCCACCGTTGTGGACCTTGAGGAGTGTCTAACACCTTCTCCTCAAGGTAATTTGAGCCCTTACCTGATCTTTGGTGATGTAGACTGGTTAATCTAGATTTATTTGCAAATAGGTTCCCTAACGCACCTCAAACCTGTTAGGTGGCGACTCTCTCTTTTAATACCCTTCCTTTAAAAGAGTTGTCACGTGTCGAAACTCGATTTCGCGAGAAAAAGGGGCGCGACAACATGGAGACTCTGCTGGGGATTTCCTTAGGCTCTTACCATAATGAACTTGGTTTGTATGAATTAGTCTCTCTCGATAAGCGTGTCTTTATTATTTTGAACATCCCACTCGCATTCTCCCTTTTATTTGCCACATGCACACACCTTCCCTATTTTTCCCTTTATATGAACTTACATGAAATTCCTCGCTAATTTTGTCATAATATACATCCCCTCTGTTATTTCCCAATCATGTTCACTTGCTCCAATTTTTTTAAATTTTTTTTATGTCTTTCCTAATCCCTACCCCTTTTATCGCTTTATTATAATTTTTCCATTATACGAACTAACTCCTTTCTTGTTTTTATTTCTTTTCTGTCTTTATATTTATTAAATACTGCATTTATCGCTTCATCTTGAAAAATACTTGACAACGTGTTGTTTTATCTTTGCATAATTACATGATATACATCATATTCCACTCGTGCGCAATTAATACCATAGTGGCACTTGATGAGTGTCCGCGCTCTTCCTATATCACCCTTTTAAATTTGAAAAGGCTTATTTGCGGTAAAACTAGTCGATCAGTGGTGCAGTCGACGATTCCGTTCCTTTCCCTCTCAAGTTGTCTACTTGAGGGTACCGGTCTAGACTCTTATAGAAAACCCCACTCTGATGTTAACTGTGCATGCATCATGTCTGGACCTATTACGGGTTAGAATGCTGTCCGCATAATAACACTAAGGCAAGCCTTGTCCAAAGCCCATCAGGAGTTCCATAATCCCAACTGGCACAATCATGATATGTGTATGATGGATTTAAAGTATCCTAGATTTATGATTTGATGATCTGACAAACTTATTGTCAAGAACTAGATAAAGGACCTGATGTACACTTGTTATATTTCTCCATCAATGGACTCAAGCTTATGTGAGTTGTATGACTTAAGACAGAAAAGAATCAACTCAGGGATCTGATGCCTTGGAGTTTCCTTGACAACATTACGAAGTCAACTCAACATCAAGAAAGTAAATGCATGCATTGTACATGCTACAGTGCATAAATAGTGCAGCAGTCACTTCCCATTAGGAATGGCTTTGTACCAACCAAGTGTATACATCATCCAAGTGATGCCATCCAAAGTATATTAACAAGAAGCATTACAACAAAACATAACTGGAACACTTGTGAGATCATTCAAGAACTCAAGATCTAATCATCAAGAATTGAAGTCACGACTGTCTACTCATTCGTTTAATATCACATAGAGACCATGGCTATAGGATTCTACTTTAATTATTTAAAATCTGTCAAAATGTTAACCAGTTTGGCGTGAATTTGATGTCTAAATGCAGAGGCTAACTTGATCCCATACTTGCTTCTATTTGAAAGTCCTAAATATGTCGCTTAGTATTTTCTTTTTTGAGCAGCCTAAGTTAAGGTCTACAAACACCCTGAAATAAAGGTCCAAATGCCCCTGTACCATAGGCCTGGGACGGGCAGTGCACGCATAGGGTACAACTTAGAATTGACTAGAGCGCTTTAGGTAAATAACTTAAAGATAATAACCGGGTAGCAAGAGATGATAGTCTGTGCCCGCTGAATAATATGAGCAACACCCCGTCTTGAGGGAGTTACAAAGTATTATTTATATTGCACGGGGTGATCATTTAGGCTAAAAAACATAGGACCCCCAATTTCTGTTCAAAGTAAATCTTTTATTTTTCCAAGTGTTTCTTTTCTCTTAGACTGAATCATATAATTCGAGTTCGGCTGGGACCCACCATTGTGGACCTCGAGGAGTGCCTAACACCTTCTCCTCTAGGTAATGTGAGCCCTTACCTGATCTTTGGTGACGTAGACTGGTTAATCCAAAGTTATTTGCAAACAGGTGCCCTAACGCACCTCAAACCCATTAGGTGGAGACTCTCTCTTTTAATACCCTTCCTTTAAAACAGTTGTCACGTGTCGAAACCCGATTGCGAGAAAAAGGGGCGTGACAACATGGAGACTCTGCTGGGTATTTCCTTAGGCTCTTACCATAATGAACTTGGTCTGTATGAATTAGTCTCTCTCGATAAGCGTGTCTTCATTATTTTGAACATCCCGCTCGCATTCTCCCTTTTATTTGCCACATGCACACACCTTCCCTATTTTTCCCTTTATATGAACTTACATGCAATTCCTCCCTTAATTTGGTCATAATATGCATCCCCTCTGTTATTTCCCAATCATGTTCACTTGCTCCAATTTTTAAAAAAAAGTTTGTTATGTCTTTCCCAATCCCTACCCCTTTTATCGCTTTATTATAATTTTTCCATTATACAAACTAAATCTTTTCTTGTTTTTATTTCTTTTCTGTCTTTACATTTATTAAATACTGCATTTATTGCTTCATCTTGAAAAATACTTGACAACGTTTTGTTTTATCTTTGCATAATTACATGTTATACATCATATTCCACTCGTGCGCAATTAATACCATATTGGCACTTGATGAGTGTCCGCGCTCTTCCTATATCACCCTTTTAAATTTAGAAAGGCTTATTTGCGGTAAAACTAGTCGATCAGTGGTGAAGTCGACGGTTCCGTTCCTTTCCCTCTCAAGTTGTCCACTTGAGGGTACCGGTCTAGACTCTTATAGAAAACCCCACTCTGATGTTAATTGTGCATGCATCATGTCTGAATCTAGTATGGGTTAGAATTTTGTCCGCATAATAACTCTAAGGCAAGACTTGTCCAAAGCCCATCGGGATTTCCATAATCCTAACGGGCACAATCATGATATGAGCATGATGGATTTAAAGTATCATAGATTTATGCTTTGATGATCTAACAAACTTATTGTCAAGAACCAGATAAGGGACCTGATGCACACTTGTTATATTTCTCCATCAATGGACTCAAGCTTATGTGAGCTGTATGACTTCAGACAGAAAAGAATCAACTCAGAGATCTGATCCCTTGGAGTCTCCCTGACAACAGTACGAAGTCAACTCTACATGTAGAAAGTAACTGCATGCATTGTAAATGCTATAGTGCAGCAGTCACTTCCCCTTGGGAATGGCTTTGTACCAACCAAGTGTATACTTCATCCAACTGATGCCATCCAAAGTATGTTAACAATAAGCATTACAATAAAACATCACTTGAACACTTGTGAGATCATTCAAGAACTCAAGATCTGATCATCAAGAATTGAAGTCACGAGTGCATCAGGAACAAAGTGCAACACTACTACGGACTAGTTCCTACAACAAGTATTTGTTATGTCCTTAGTTGAGTTGTATCTTTGTATTTGTTCTTCATTGTAATTCCTATTTTTCTTATTTAAAAGCTTTAAGTAGGAACCTCCAAAAAACCGTAAACCCTTAGAGTTTGTGTCGTGACTAGAGTTAGTCATGAGTTGAAGTCTTCATAATAGGTGTAATGCAAGTTGTCTTGTAATATGTGTATTACAAGTTAGTGAGGTATTAAGAGTTTAATTCCTAGGTTACAATAGGTTGTAATCTAAAGATTTCTCAAGTAGTAAAGTTGAAATCCAACAAGTGTTGGCCATGGTTTTTTATCCCCTTAAGTAGGGATTTTTCCACGTAAAATCTCGTGTGTCATTTACTTACTTTTTCATTAGCTATTTTCGTGGGAAATGGTATAGGACCAGGTCTCTATACAGTTTGGTGAACTCATACATTCTATCAATTGGTATCAGAGCAGATTCTTTCTAAAAGGTTAACATCTAGAGAGGATCCTCAGCATTGCTGCTCAGGACTGTCTGCTTATTCTTTTAATATCACATTGAGACCATGCCTATATGATTATACTTTAATTAATTAAAATTTGTCAAAATGTTAACCAGGTTGGCGTGAATTTGATGTCTAAATGCAGAGGCTAACTTGAGCCCATACTTGCTTCTATTTGAAAGTCCTAAACTATTTTTTCTATGTCGCTTAGTATTTTCTTTTTTGAGAAGCCTAAGTTAAGGTCTAGAAACACCCTGAAATAGATGTCCAAATGCCTCATGTACCATAGACCTGGGACGGGTAGGGCACACATAGGGTACGACTTAGAATTGACTAGAGCGCTTTAGGTAAACAACTTAAAGATAGTAACTGGGTAGTAGTAGATGATAGTCTGTGCCCGCTGAGTAATATGAGCAACACCCCATCTTGAGGGAGTTACAAAGTATTATTTATATTGCACGAGGTGATCCTTTAGGCTAAAAACGTAGGACTCCCCATTTCTGTTTAAAGTAATTCTTTTATTTGTCCAAGTTTTTCTTTTCTCTTAGAATGAATCATATAATTCGAGTTCGGTCAGGACCCACCGTTGTGGACCTCGAGGAGTGTATAATACCTTCTCCTCAAGGTAATTTGAGCCCTTACCTGATATTTGTCGACGTAGACTGGTTAATCCAGAGTTATTTGCAAATAGGTGCCCTAACGCACCTCAACCCCATTAGGTGGCGACTCTCTCTTTTAATACCCTTCCTTTAAAAGAGTTGTCACGTGTCGAAACTCGATTTCATGAGAAAAAGGGGCGCCACAACATGGAGACTCTGCTGGGGATTTCTTTAGGCTCTTACGATAATGAACTTGGTCTGTATGAATTAGTCTCTCTCGAGAAGCGTGTCTTTATTATTTTGAACATCCCGCTCGCATTCTCCCTTTTATTTTCCACATGCACACACCTTCCCTATTTTTCCCTTTGTATGAACTTACATGCAATTCCTCGCTTAATTTGGTCATAATATGCATCCCCTCCGTTATTTCCCAATCATGTTCACTTGCTCCAATTTAAAAAAAAAATTGTTATGTCTTTCCCAATCCCTACCCATTTTATCGCTTTATTATAATTTTTCCATTATACAAACTAACTCCTTTGTTGTTTTTATTTCTTTTCTGTCTTTATATTTATTAAATAATACATTTATCGCTTCATCTTGCAAAATACTTGACAACGTGTTGTTTTATCTTTGCATAATTACATGCTATACATCATATTCCACTCATGCACAATTAATACCATAGTGGCACTTGATGAGTGTCCGTGCTCTTCCCATATCACCCTTTTAAATTTGGAAAGGCTTATTTGCGGTAAAAGTAGTCGATCAGCAGTGCAGTCGATGGTTCCGTTCCTTTCCCTCTCAAGTTGTCCACTTGAGGGCACCGGTCTAGACTCTTATAGAAATCCCCACTCTGTTGTTAACTGTGCATGCATCATGTCTGAACCTAGTACGAGTTAGAATGTTGTCCGCATAATAACTCTAAGGCAAGACTTGTCCAAAGCCCATCAGGATTTCCATAATCCAAACGGGCACAATCATGATATGTGCATGATGGATTTAGAGTATCCTAGATTTATGATTTGATGATCTAACAAACTTATTCTCAACAACCAGATAAAGGACCTGATGCACACTTGTTATATTTATCCATAAATGGACTCAAGCTTATGTGAGCTATTTATCCATCAATGGACTCAAGCTTATGTGAGCTGTATGACTTCAAACAGAAATGGGAAAAAGAGGTACATTCTCGGAGTTGGAAAAATTGGAAAGTCTCTCTCACACTCAATTGAGAACGTGTACTATGTCAATGGTCTGAAGTACAGTGTCTTGAGTGTTTCTCAAATTTGTGATAAGGGAAACAAGGTGGATTTCTTGTCAAAGATATGCACAATTACTAATCTGGTAACTGGGGACGTGGTATTAGTGGCCAAAAGATACAAGAACATATACATTGCTAATTTCGAGTCCCTATAGAGTGGTGATATGAGCTGCCTAAAAGAAGTTGATGATGATGCAGAATTATGGAACTGAAGGCTGGGACATGCAAGCTTCTCTCTTCTGAATAAACTAATACAGAAGGACCTGGTGTGTGGCTTTCCAAATTCAAAATTCAAAGAGCACAGAGTGTGTGATGCCTGTGCTAGAGGAAAGCATGTGAAATCCTCATTAAAGCCAAAGAAGGATGTCAGCACATTAAAGCCACTTGAACTTATTCATATGGATCTATGTGGTCCTATGAGAGTGCCAAGCAGGGGAGGAAAAAGATATATTTTTGTGATAGTTGATGACTACTCAAGATTCACTTGGACACTGTTTCTCAGAACAAAGGATGAGACCTTCAAAGTGCTTGTAGCCTTTGTGAAGAAAATCCAAGTGAAGATGGAATTAAAAGTGGCTTGCATTAGATCCAATCATGGAACAGAGTTTGACAATGCCATGTTTGATGAATTCTGCAGTGAAAATAGCATCACCCACAACTTCTCGGCTCCAAGAACTCCACAGAAAAATGGAGTTGTAGAAAGGAAGAATAGAACCCTTGAAGATATGGCCAGTACATTTCTTACTGATAGTGGTATAGCTAAAAACTTCTGGGCAGAAGCCATAAATACTACCTGCTACTTGGTGAACAAGTGTATGATCAGATCCTTTTTGAACAAAACACCGTATGAGCTGCTAAATGGAAGGAAGCCCAAGCTGACCCACTTAAGAACGTTTGGGTGCAAGTGTTATGCTCTCAATAATGGAAGGGATTAGCTTGGAAAATTTGATGCCAAAAGTGATGAAGGAATTTTTCTAGGGTATTCTTCTCAAATCAAAGCTTACAAGGTTTACAATAAAAGGACTCAGTGTGTGGAAGAAAGTGTTTATGTAATCTTCAATGAGTCCCTTCCATCTGTTGAGAAGAGCAACAAGGATGATAAAGACCGTGAGCCAATGTTGGTTCCAGGAGAGATCATTGACATGGCAAATGGAAAGGCAGATTTTATGAGTCATGTAAAGGAGACAAATGAAGACAATGCAACCCCCTCCTCTCCAACTCAAGAGGAACCAGGTACCCAAATCACAACCACTGAAGATGAAGAAAGAGTGGTCGATACAGTTCAAAGTACTCCAAGTAGCACAGAGAAGAATGCAAGGGAACCAGTCAGGATTACCTAGTTCCTCAACTAATGATATACAAGTTCCAAACTGGAAACATAAAAGCTCTCATCCTCTCGATAATATAATCAGCCCCCTTGATTCTGGAGTCCAAACTAGATCCAAAGCCAGAAACTCACTTTCCTTCTCAGCCTTCCTCTCCCAAATAGAACCCAAAAATATTAAAGAAGCCTTGAAGGATGCAGACAGGATCACAGATATGCAAGAGGAGCTGCATCAATTTGAGAGGAATAATGTATGGCACCTAGTACCTACACCCTCAGACAGAACCATCATAGGGACCAGGTGGGTGTTCAGAAACAAGATTGATGAGCAAGGAAACACTACAAGGAACAAGGCAAGGCTAGTTGTCTAAGCTTACAATCAGGAGGAAGGGATTGATTATGATGAGACCTTCGTTCCAGTTGCTCGTATGGAAGCCATCGGAATTCTCATGTCCTTTGATCACATATGGAATTCACTATGTTTTAAATGGACGTCAAAAGTGCATTTCTGAATGGTTTACTCAAGGAAGAGGTCTATGTTAAGCAACCTCCAGGTTTTGAATGTCATGAACATACTGAATATGTGTTCAAATTGGACAAGGAACTGTATGGAAGCAGGATCCTCGAGCTTGGTATGAAAGGTTGTCAAAATTTCTCTTAGAAAACAGATTTACAAGAGGAAAAATTGACAACACTCTATTTCTGAAGAAACGAGGAAGGAACCTACTCATTGTTCAGGTATATGTTGATGATATCAGCTTCGGGGAAATAGCTAACTCACTTTGTGAGGAATTTTCAAAGCTCATGTGAAGAGAGTTTGAGATGAGAATGATGGGGGAGCTAAACTTTTTCTTGGGTCTTCAAGTGAAGTAGTCCACAATGCATGAGCGACAAAAGAGAGTTGAAAATCTAGCTAAAGTGTTTTCTGGACAAGCCTAACTCACTTCTATACCGTTGCAGGTAGACACGCATGATGATTATAGAAGCTGAAGGAACAATGCATGAGCGACAAAAGAGAGTTGTAAATCTTTTTGAAAGACCGGTCAGGAACATGGTTTTTGTACCACAGGTTCGTAGTCTTGTGTTTTTCTCATGCACATCACAAAAGAAACAAAATTAACTGCCACATCATCCACCTTCTCAGACCTTGTATATCACGTCTTTTCTTTCAAATCTTTTCACTTCCCTCTACAATGGTGCGTCTTCCATCAAACCTACCGCCATTTTCAGAACCCGTTTCTCTTCCCTCATAATTATCCCTTCCATCCTTAGAACCCCTTCACTTACTAACCTTGAGCGATCATCTTCAACCTAACTATTTACCATGGTTAAAGAGCAAGCAACCCTACCCACCTTTGATGAGAACATCCTCGACTAATCTGCCACTTCAGAAATGCTACCAAATGTTCCCCCTTCCACCATTGCTGACACCAATATACCCAAGCATGATTCCTTTTCACCTCTTATCTCCCTCACCACTCCCTCTGACCATACTCCTCCCTTAAGTGTTGAGGCCTCAGAAGCACCAAAGATAGATAGTGTTCCTTCTCTATTGCCTGATACTCTCGAAGAACAGAACAAGGATAAAGAAAAGGGTGAAACTCAACAAGAAAAAGGGGTTTTTGAGAAAGATATGAGTCATTTGGTTACTGTTGCTGCTATGGAACCTCAAGAAAAAGGTGGCTATCAAAAACATGTTGCCCATTGCTGCTGAGGGACTGGTGAATGAGGTACCTTCTACCATAACTGAGTCTCAGGAGGAAGGGACTCCGCTCTTAGGAGAAGAAGGAAGACTGGTGCTATTCAAACCGTCCGCACCTAAAGAAGCTACTGGGAACCCTGCTGATCCCCTCGCTTTGATGCTTAGTCGTTGGAGTTTATCCCTCTTGTTGTGAGATATTGTCATGAGGATGAACATGATGTTGTGGTTCTCAGTGCACGCTTCAAGATTAGAAAGCACGTGGTCACTCCTGAGCCCCTTTTTAAGTGACCTACCACAAGGTTGAAACAGAAATAGGCATTTGAGTCTGCCTTGAATAAAAGCAAAAGGAGTAGCAAGAAAAAGAAGAAGAGGCTGATGAAGAAATGAGAAATTTTGTGTGAAAAAAATATACCAGTAGTGGCAGTGAGGATGCTCAAGAGGAACCAAGTTCCCTAGTTAAGATATCTCCGAAAAAGAAACAACATATTGAGAGTGCTTCCAAGGAACCTGTTGACACACCAAGTAAAAAGTATGTGAAAGGTAGTATCAAGTCTAAGAAAGTTGTGGAGGAAGAATCAGTGTCTGATGATGATATTATGGTGAAATCAAATGGCAAGGGTAAGCCCACTGGGAGGTCTGGTAGAAGGAAGTGGGAAACTATTGGGGAACCCGGTTTTGTGAAATAGGTGAAAAGTGTAAGTGTGCTAGGGCAAGAAAGGTTGAGGTCCCAGAAGGTGTTGTGCGGTCGCACTTTTGACCAGAGATTTCTGAAATGGCGGGTATGAGACAAATTCTTGAGATAGTGGAATTTCAGCAGGGGGGCCATCTGTTCAAAGAGGATGTGCCCAAAGTGTATGAGGATGAGGTCCAAAGTTTCTATGCTGACCTCTTCACTGTTAAAGATGACCACATCTGTGTCTTAGTAAATGGGAAGGATATGGTATTGGATGCTACTGTGTTGGGGGACATTCTCAAGGTTTTGTCTGAAGGGTTGTCATCTGTAAAAGGTGCTTGTGGCTCAAAATTTAGGCGCTCCATTATGAAAGAAAAATCTATCCAGCATGGGGAACGGGTACACAAGAAGGCTCTACTTCCTGTGTACCAATTTTTATTCGAGTTGGTTAACAAGGTTCTGCTCCCTCATGCTGAAAGAAGGTCTATCACGTCCAGGTCTGATCTGTACTTAATGGAAGCACTGGATGAGTTCCGCTCCATCAATTTGCCTGCCATTATGATTGAACATATGCAGAAAGTGGCAGCATTCAATGATGGGAACCATGGACTCCCGTACGGCTTTCTTCTCATGTGTGTATTCAAGTTCTTTGATGTGCCCTTAGTACATCTCAAGATGGGGTCCAGGAAACAAACCTTCTTAAAAACTACACTAGAGGAATATGAATGTGTTGAAAAGGTTGGATGAATGGGAAGCACTTTGACGATTTCACAGCTGATCAATGCCTAGAATAGTGCTACAGAAGAGATCAGGAAGCTGAAGGCAAGGAATGCCATTCTCGAGACTCAGCTAAGTCAGGCTATAGCATCACCAGGACTCTCCAGTTCATCAAGTGAAGAAGTTTCTCGTCTGTCAAAATAAAATGTTGAGCTCAGGCAACAGGTGGAGAACCTGAGAGAGAAACTAATCACAGAGAAAATTTTCGCAAATGCTCGGATTGACCTTGTTCTCAATACTCTTGTTGCCTCCTCCAAGCCTTCCTCCTCTAGTGCCCCCTAAGAAAATCTTCCAGTGACCAGTGTCAAGTTTCTATCTTTTGCTTTGATGACTTGTGGTATTTGTTTTTGCTTTTTTTTATGTGGATGGATTTCACTTGTATTGCTCCCGCTTTCAACAGTCCAAACTTGCCTTTGATGTAATGGAAAAGGCTTATGTTTTATAACTATCAATGAAGACTCTCTTTTGGTGTTAAATGCTTGTGTTCTCTGCTTCTCTTTTCTATCATATTGTGTGCACACATGTGGCATGAGTTAACTAGGCTAGACTTCTTATTGCTGATTTCTTGCTTGTGTATTTTTAATGATGCAAAAAGGGGGAAAGACAATTAAAGCAGGGAGATATTATTAAGGGGGGAGCATAGATTCAGGGGGAACTTGTGAAGTTCCTGGTATTTTATCTAGTTTGTTGTGCTCTGCAAATGGTTTTCAATGTTTAAAGTTTGTCACCAGATAAAGGACCTGATGCACACTTGGTATATTTCTCCATCAATGGACTCAAGCTAATGTGAGATGTATGACTTTAGACAGAAAAGAATCAACTCAGGGACCTGATCCCTTGGGGTTTCCCTGACAACAGTACGAAGTCAACTCTATAACTGGAACGTAATTTCCTGCAATGTACATGCTACAGTGCAGAAACAGTGCAGCAGCCACTTCCCATTAGGAAAGGGTTTGTACCAACCAAGTATTTACATCATCCAAGTGATGTCATCCAAAGTATATTAACAAGAAGCATTACAACAAAACATCACTTGAACACTTGTGAAATCATTCAAGAACTCAAGATCTGATCATCAAGAATTGAAGTCACGAGTTCATCATGAACAAAGTACAACACTACTACGGGCCAGTTCCTACAACAAGTCTTTGTTATGTCCTTAGTTGAGTCGTATCTTTGTATTTGTTCTTCATTGTAATCCCTATTTTTCTTATTTAAAAGCTTTAACTAGGAACCTCCAAAAAACCCCTTAGAGTTTGTGTCGTGACTAGAGCTAGTTATGAGTTGAAGTCTTTGTAATAGGTGTATTGCAAATTGGCTTGTAGTAGGTGTATTACAAGTTAGTGAGGGATTAAGAGTTTAATTCCTAGGTTACAATAGGTTGTAATCTAAATAATTCTCAAGTAGTAAAGTTAAAATCCTATCAGTGTAGGTCGTGGTTTTTTATCCCCTTGAGGAGGGATTTTTCCACGTAAAATCTCCTGTGTCATTTACTTACTGTTTCATTAGTTATTTACCTAGGAACTGGTATAGGACCAGGTCTTTATACAGTTTGGTGGACTCATACATTCTATGAGTGCATTATTTGGAGAAAACGTGCCGATATGTTAATCATTAATGTGTAAACAGTCAAATCTGGAGGGGGAGAGGGCTAACTTTATTTGTTTTGCAGAAATGAGGCACGAAGTCCCCAGTTTCGGAATTTTAAGTATCTCACCTCTATTTCTAGACTGGTGGGAAAATCTCTCGCCAAGTGACAAAAACCATGTGAAAATAATTCTCAAAAATCTATCGTCTTTGCTGGTCAGCCAAACAATGTACTAATCGAGGCCGCTACTATGTTTTGGGATGAAAAGAGGGTTGTTTTCCGTTTTGGTAATATAGAGATGACTCCCCTTTTTGAGGAAATAGGAGGTTTTGTTGGGCTTCCCTGGGATAGCCCTGGTCTATCGGTACCAGAAAATCGTACTTCTAATGGGTTTCTAAAAATGATGGGTCTTAGAAAGAATGACGAGTTAGTCTGCTTGAAGAAGTCTTACATACCTTTCTACTTCCCTTACTAGAGTTATGGGCACAACGCATCCTACCGTATCTATCATAATGAGTTTTCCATCACTTCTCTGAGCTGGACTCATCGCCAGGTTATTGTGTTCATCGTCTGTTTTCTAGGGATGATAATATTCCCAATTCAAGGAGATAGGATCCACACTCGTTTAGCTATGGTCAACAAGAACTTAATGGAAGGAATTGAGGGACAGACATATACTATTGTCCCAATGATCGTGGCAGAGATATACCGAGCCTTGGACCGTTGCAAGAAGGGATTTAGGCATTTTGAGGGTTGTAATATGTTACTGCAAATATGGTTGTTGGAACATCTTCAAAGATGACAGTATCGTCAAGAATTTCCGCCGCGACCATGGAATGACCACATAGCTTTTCATCATCCAAAAAGAATGACTTTCATCCCAGACAGGTTTGCACAACCTTGAAACGGTGTGGATTGGGTACATTTCTTTAGCAATTTGACTGATGATAGGTTCATTGGATGTTCAAGTGGTTCCCTACTAGCGAGTTCATTATCAGGTCAAGAGATGTTCCTCACTTAGTGCTGATTGGGTTGAGGGGTATCTATCTTATGCTCCTATCAGGTTCATGAGACAGGCTGGGAGAAAGCAAGTCATAGCACTAGTTTCCAAGATGGTTCACAACAAAATAGACTTTCAGGGTGATGCCATTCCATTCAAGTGTGAGGCACAACACATTTGGCATTTGAAGATCATTGTGGAAAAGGATACCATCGCACCAGATGGGTAACACGCCGGTCATGTATACTTCTACCTATCATGGTTGGATGATGACATAGCGGGAGAAGTCAATCCGGGGATTGATCGAGGAAACAGGTTCATAGACGATGCTGATGAAGAACAAGTAAAATACAAGAGGTTGCGCAAAAGAATCTTTGAGTCTAAGGCCAGACATTTGGAACAACACAAGGTAGACATGGAATTAATCAATGAATGGAGAGGAATTTCTACAGAATCAATATAAAGGCTAGAGTATTTAGAGTAGGGTCTGATGGAGCTTGAAAGGAAGATGAGGAAAAGGATCGTGGATTGTCAGATTGCAGAGGGAAACGAAGGAGGACACCTAGCAAGGGCGTATCTACTACTGGACATGCGCGACCTGGGGAATCTGATCGATAGGGCTAAGAAGGCCAAGCTTAGAAGGTCCCTCCGGGATCAAGTAGATTAGAATTGTTGTTTACTTGTTTTTCTAGAGTCGTTTTAGAATTTGATTGTAATAAGGCAAATGCCTCTAATAACTATTTTTTATTATTGTTTTAAAGGTTTGATTTCTTTATTAAATTAATAAAATGAGGCAATTGTCGGCACTAAGTTTCTCCGACTCTGTATGTCGCTAGGCCTACCTAAGGCACAATGAGGTCCCAAAATTAGGACAAGAATTTATAATTCCACAATACATATCCTTTCAAAATTCCCTACTGACTTGTTTACCTTTTTGTTTTTCTTTGTTTTGATTATTCCCACCCCCTAAGGTTGGTTCGTGCATACTGGCATCATCAGCATATCATACCATATCCACAGGTCCTCCACCTCCTCCTCCTCCAAGTGATCCTAAAAACAAGGAAAAAGCTAAGATGGAGGACATGAGCGGTATCAGGAAATGCAAGTGCTACGCACGTAGAAAATGTTGAAACTTCAGATGGTCGGAGTACTCCAGCACAGAATGATTTGGTTCTACGGTTGGAGTAGAAAATATTGGAGTTACAAGGGGAACTTGAGCAGGTCCACAACTTGGCAAACCTCTCCCTCACCTTAAATGTCCCAGATATCAACCAACAGAACGCCTAAAACGCAACACCTTCTCAAAGAAAACCAAACCAACATCCACAAACCCTCACACCTCATCAATACGCAACACCTCCCAAAATCCTAATCCTCCGCCAGTACTAACTCCTCCTCAGCATCAACATCATCCAACCTAGTATCCAAAAACCACCACCTACCATACCCCTCAAAATACACCACATCTTACCCCCGATCCGCAAAACTCGACCAATGATCACCACTACACCCAAACCCCTGGTATCCATCAAAACAACCCCACATATGTAGAAACTCTACCTCACCCCACTCAACAAACCCCATACACACCAGAATCCACCGAGAAGGACCTGCTCATTAAGAATATGGCAGAAGAACTTAAGAAGCTCACAAGTCGAGTCCAAGATGTCGCAGGGGTTAAAGGCATTGAGGGTTTGAACTATGAAGATCTGTGTATTCAGCCGGACGTAGAACTGCCGGAGGGTTACAAACCTCCCAAGTTCGAGATGTTTGACTGAACAGGTGACCCAAAGGTGCATCTAAGGACATATTGTGACAAGCTCGTATGAGTTGGAAAGAATGAAAGGATTCACATGAAATTATTCATGAGGAGCCTCACTGGAGATGCCCTATCTTGGTACATCAGTCAAAATCCAAAGAAGTGAGTTAGCTGGGTAAGCATGGCATCGGATTTCATGGATCGGTTCGGGTTTAATACGGAGAATGCACCAGATATCTTCTATATCCAGAATCTCAAAAAGAAGCCAACAGAGACTTTCCGCGAGTATGCTACTCGGTGGAGATCGGAAGCTGCGAAAGTAAGGTCGGCATTGGAAGAAGAACAGATGAACATGTTCTTTGTCCGGGCCTAGGATCTGCAATACTACGAAAAGTTAATGGTTATCGAAAATAAAAAATTCTCAGATATAATCAAATTGGGGGAAAGGATTGAAGAAGGAATCAAGAGCGGAATGGTAACTAATTTGGAGGCATTACATGCTACGAACAAAGCTTTGTAGTCAAGGGGTATATCCAAAAAAAAGGAAGTAGGGGCCATGATGGTGGCCCAAGGTCCAAAATATCCTCTTACATATCAAACACCTCCACCTACATATTAGCCTTCACCTCCCAGATACCCGCAACCCCCCACCGCCTACCATGTTTATAACACCCAGCCAGCATATTATCACTCACCGCCAGTCCGCCAGAACTATCAGAAACCCAGACCAAGATTCGACCGCAGCTCGCCTAGACAATATACCCCCAGTGCTGAACCTATCGATCGGTTATAAAAAAGGCTGAAAGTTGCTAGTTATGTCACTCATATTCCCGTTGTTGCTATGGAAAACTCCTCAGAATGGGTCAATCCAAATAAAACATGTGCCTACCACTCCGGCATAGAGGGTCATACCATTGATGAATGCCGCACTCTAAAAGACAAGATCCAAACACTAATTGATACCAAGGTCATACAAGCAAAGAAGGCTACACCTAACGTCCGCAATAATCCCTTCCCAGATCACAGGGGTGAGGGAGTGAACGCGATAGAGACTGACGAAGAATGGGACCCGGAATGGTCAATTGGACTTATTCAAGAAGGGGATGACCCTAAGAAGCCTGCGGTTACTCTTACTCATATTGTGGTACAGATACATCCACCAGTTGAAGTAGCATCACCGACCCCGTTTGAGGTGGAAGTAACAACACCTGCAGCTGCACCTGCTCCGTTTTGAAGTAGAAATTACCACACCCTTCACTGTGACGGTAGCACCCTCACCATACTTTAATTCAAAAGTCGTACCCTGGGAGTATGTTGCCGAAGCTACTTAGGGGGAACAAGTAAAGAAGCTACTTCCAAGCAGCCCATCATTGAAACTGGCCCGAATGATCTTTGGAGAAAGGTGCAAGCAAAGGAATACTCTGTAGTGGACCATCTGAACAAAACCTTTGCTCAGATATCTATTCTATCATTACTGCAGAATTTTGAAGCACATAGGAACGCCTTGATGAGGGTATTGAACGAAGCTTACGTGCCCAACAATATCACCAGCGGAGAAATGGATAACATGGTAGGACAAGTACTGGAGAGCCATAAAATCACTTTCCATGAAGACGAACTGCCACCAGAAGGATTGAGCCACAACAGGGCGCTGCATATCACGGTACAGTGCGAAGATAAGTTCATTGCCAGGGTTTCGATAGATGGAGGTTCCAGTCTCAACATCTGTCCATTAACGACTCTGAAGATATTGGGCAAAGGATTTCATAAAATACGGGCAGGAACTATGAACGTAAAAGCATTCGACGGATCTCAAAGGGCCATGATCGGGGAAACCAATCTTGTTTTGATGTGTAATTTTGTAGCATTTGAAACTGGATGTTAAAATAATGTCTGTAGTCGATTGGTTATTTTGGTTGATGCAATTAATTAGATTTAATTAGGCTATGAACCTCTCGTGCTATTCAAATTAATTGTAAAAATGTTGGACTTGAATGACTGTAGATTCTGTTTTATAGTCCATGCTAGCAGCTTTTTCTATAATTTTTTAGTTCAAATTCACTCTGTTGGGCCTAAGAGATAGAATTAGCCACACGGTGGTTTGATGATAGTTCACGGGTTCTGGGCTTCACCAAGGAAAGCCCATTGAGGACCTGGACGTTTATGTCTGCTTGCACCCTTGTTCTTGATTAAAATAATCAAATTGGGATCAATAGGACAACTACTTACATATAAATGTGTTCATCTTTCCTCACCAGTTGAATTCCATGGACATGTGTTTAAATCGTTGGTAGTCATAATTCGACTCTTAATGTGTAAAGTAACCTTTAATTCACGTGCACTCTTTATTAAACTTCAATGATCAAATTGTGCGTGCATGACTCATAAAACGTGCATACAATCTGCGATTTTGCGCCAAGATCTCAACCCGTTTCATAATTTTTCTATGAATCAAGGTCATACGGAATTAGGCCCCAAATGACATAACTGTCCCACATTTTGTATATAAGGCAGAATGTTGATTGTAGACTGTTTAACTGATTATAAAGGTTAAATCTTCAACCTCACACCACTATACTCAGAGATATGCAAAGACCTTACAATAATTTCAACTTAGATTAGGAAATAAATCAAATACCTCTAATTTGCTTTAGGCGCGACATAATAAATAATTGTGACTATGGGTACAGTTCTCGTGGCATAGTCATGACACATAATCCTCAATTCGAGTGTGTGTTTCACGTGACTCGTCCTTCACTTCAAATAATAATAAAAATTAACATGTTGTAAATAGAGGGTGCATTTCACGTGGCACGATTCACAAAACAAACGAGTGCAAGATATCGCGACTTGTTCAAATAATTTCCATAAATACTAAAAGTAGATAAAAGATAAAAATGCACAATAGGTTTTAAATACGTATATCAAATAATTAGGCCAATTATTAACAGTTGAGCGACTGTGCTAGCACCCTAAAACCCGGGAATGCATAACACTTTCTCCTGCGTTAACAGAATTCCTTACCCGATCTTATGGTTTCGCAGACTTTAAACGGTGTCAAATTTTCTCGATTTGGGATTTAAAATAAATCGGTGACTTGGGACACCATAAATTATTCCAAGTGGAGACTCTGAATAATAAATAATGCTATTTCAAAAAATATCACTTTAATTGGAAAAATTCTCCTATCCCCTTGGGAAAAAGGAGGTGTGACAACTCTAGTGACTCTGCTGGGGAAACGAACCCAGAATCTCTAGTTCAGGGTTCAAGAATTCAAGCTTAGAATAATTGTTATACTTGGCTTTTATTTATTATCTAATTTTTTTACGTGTTTGACCCTAATGTGCTAAATGCCGCCTTTTTACTACTTTGACATTGTTTGAACTATATATAAAACTGTTACAAAACCCTTCTTCTCCCTGAGTCTTATAAATCTTCTAGGAAGTGTATGCCGGTGTGACTTCTTTTCTGTTAGTGTTATACCTTAATTTAGAACGAGGATGATCAGTTACAAAGTCGGATGGCCTTTTGGTTACCGGTGTGTTGCCCCCCTCGGCTCGAGTTGTCCGCTCGGGTAAGCCAGGTCTAGAACAATACACTCAGGTTATAAACTTAGAATAACATAACATCATCCTGGATCCCTAGTAGGAACGTTTGTTTGCATCACGTGCATTTGACTTTGGGGACTCAACACAGGGGTTGGGTCTGTCTAGGATAGGTGTACCCAAATTGAAAGACCATCCTGGTACATCTTACGTGCTACTTGCACATTTGTTTGTTTCGGCTTGCATGTTGACCGACTTCTAGAATAAGAAAAAAAATCAAAAAGAAAAAAAAACAAGAGTGTGAGGTAGGTATTTGAAATCGGAAACTCTGTCGAGACTTTCAAAAAAAAGAGAAAGAAAATAAGCCAATGTTTTCGAAATTCATGTTTCCTTTATCCGTCAAAACTGACCAAAACTGGCCCTAATTCTACAATTAATTTCAGACCTAAACTAATTACCTCAAGCCCAGTACCCTTACCCATTTAATTAAACCCGACCCAGCCCCGCTCACCCCACTTTCCTTATATCCCTATCTCCCAAACCCTAGCCCCATTTCCCCTAATACGCCGCCTCTCTACTCCCCTCCTCTGAAGAACCCTAGCCCGTCGGCTCTCCAAAATCCTCCCCAATCCCGTTCCTAATGGGATTTTCTTCCCATTTACTTACCATTTTGATATATTTTCTTTATTTGTTGATTCTTTACGATATTACTTAGTACTTTCCTAAACATGGCAAGTACCCCACTTTGATTCTGTCCTAATCAATATTCATCTCTTGAATCTGGACGACATTAAGTCCACACACGTTATTTTGAGCCGTGTGAGCCCGGTTTGTGCGTATCTTGCTGATTCGTACTTAACCCTAAGGTTAGGATTTACATATTCTCTTTTGATTCGAACCAAAATTGGTTCAAGCTTTGATTTTGAGTATTATCTTGTCTATATTCGCCTTATTATGTGAGAATCTACCTATTTCTATCGATTTCTTTTACTTTCCCTAAATTAGGGTTTCAGATCCTTTTTAATCGAACCAAATCCAGTTCGATTCTGTGTTCTCTTTTGAATTATTTTCTGTCTATGTTCATTTTATTCAATATATGATTCTTTGCCTTTATTATCTGCCGATTTTGTGTATTTTTACTTAAAACTAGGGTTTCAAATTTTTCTTCCTTACTGATTTAAGTGCTTAAATTTTTAGTGTTTGAACTAATTATTTCCATGTTTATGTGTTCATTGCATACACTATTTAAACCTCACCCACTCCCCTTTGATTAAAAAGGGAAGTTCGAAAAATTCCTTAAGAACACTACAAAAACTAAGGTTTTTTTGCTTTTCGTTCTTGAATAAAAACTTGTTTAGTATTCTGATTTCTGGCCGGCTGAAAGACAAGGCCAGAAATTGTTAAGTTTCTGTTTTATTTGGTGATATTCACAATATTGTTGTATTTCCTTCTTCCTTGCTTCATCTTAACTGGTGAGTTATCAGACCTTTGCCATTTCATTCTGATTTCTGTTAGTGTGTTACTTCAATTATACTATGTTATGCTATTACATTTTGTAGTTTGAGACATGCTTAAATTTACTTTGAGTCTATTAATTTGATCCTACTTAACCCATATGTCACTAATTGTAATCTCTTGAAGTTTAAGTTTGTTATTTGAACATGTTCTCATATCTCCTGCTATAGAATAGTTAACTATGTATAGATATATGCATTAATAGAATTACAAGTCTGTTTGTTGAATCTACTATAACATGCATGACCTGTTTGATCTTGTTTTCATCATATTTTGACACCTCTAATAATTTCCCTAGTTAGTTTTTAGCCTATCATGATCTATTGCTAATTGGTTTCTTCCTATGACACTAGTTTCTACACTTAGCCTAATCTGCATCCTCTATTATCACTATAAATTTGTCTTATGACTTGCCTTGTTAGCATGTGATTGAGTTTATTTCCTGAAACTTGACTAAGTTTTCCTAAGTTCAAGCATATCTGTTGTTTGTTTGTATATGTGATTATGTCCTTCAATGGATCTCCTAATCCCATTCTACTCCCCCAGTCCTTCTGAATTCTTATTCTTAGCCGGCTGAAAGCCAAGGTTACTTAGGTTCTGTCATTTGACCTCCCTAGTTTGAACACTACTCAGGGTTCATGTGAGACCCTTGGGAACTCTGACACACTAGGGTTCTGGGTTTTGTATGCTTAGGCTTGATATATGTCCATTGGGTGAATCTCTTAACAGCTGCTTGTTTTGTATTTATGAGTATGAGATTTTGGAGCTGTGCTGATTTGAAGGTTTGGCATGTCTAGGTGTATTTGGGCCTGCTGTAGGCCCCCTATAGTTATATCTATTCTGTAATTTACTACAATCAATCCAGGTCTGTAATAATTATTTATAATAACAATTCTGGTGTGTTAGTGAAATTGGGAAGGGGTTCTTATTTTACATTTGCAATAAAGCTGGGTAGAAATCCTGCCTATGGGTTTGATACTATGTTGTTAAATTTTGTATGTTAGAAATCATGCATATAGGTACCTTATTTTGTTCAGTCATCATATGCTAGCAGCCATGCCCATAGGTTAAATGCTTAGTTCAATGATGTTCTATTTTTGCTTGTCAGAGACCATGCCTATAGGAAATGGTATGATTTAATTATGTGTAAAATCCTATTTTATACTGTTTTGTTCACAATTTATAGAAATCATGTCTATAGGATCTAAAATTGGATTAATTGTAGAAAACATGCATATAGGTTTGAATCAATTTAATTATCATTTCCGCCCGTTTATTCATAAGTTTTCAAACACTGTGTTGTTACTCTCAGTAGAAAGCATGCCTATAGGATTAAAACAAGTAATTCTGGATATTTTTATGTGATTGCCACTATTTATTATCGCATAAAACGCCTAGATATCATGCTCGTAAGATTAATCTCATTATGCTAAAAAACAGTAGGAAAACTTATGTACGTTTTGGCAATCGCACTAAGAAACTGGCTTTGCGCATGACTGTCTGCTCATTCGTTTAATATCACATAGCGATCTTGCCTATAAGTTTCTACTTTAATTAATTAGTTAGCCCATAATGTCTTCTATTTGAAAGTCCTAAATTGTTTTTGTATGTCGCTTAGTATTTTCTTTTTTGAGCAACCTAAGTTAAGGTCTAGAACCACCCTGAAATAGAGGTACAAATGCCTCCTGAACCATAGGCCTGGGTCGGGTAGTGCACGCTAGGATACGACTTAGAATTGACTAGAGCGCTTTAGGTAAACAACTTAAAGATAGTAACCGGGTAGCAGGAGATGATAATCTGTGCCCGCTGAATAATATGAGTAACACCCCGTCTTTAGGGAGTTACGAAATATTATTTATGTTGCACGGGGTGATCCTTTAGGCTAAAAAACTTAGGACCCCCCATTTCTGTTTAAAGTAATTCTTTTATTTGTCCAATTGTTTTTTTTCTCTTAGGCTAATTCATATAATTCGAGTTCGGCCGAGACCCACCGTTGTGGACCTCGAGGAGTGTCTAACACCTTCTCCTCAAGGTAATTTGAGTCCTTACCCGATCTTTGATGACGTAGACTGGTTAATCTAGAGTTATTTGCAAATAGGTGCCCTAACGCACGCCAAACTCATTAGGTAGCGACTCTCTCTTTTAATACCATTTCTTTAAAAGAGTTATCACATGTCGAAACTCAATTTCGCGAGAAAAAGGGACGCGACATCAGTCATGAATGATTCATTACTAGAATTTCCATTGAGTTAACTAGGATTCTTCTGCAAGGTGCCTTGAAGGGTGGTGAACTTGAGAATCTGGTCATTTATTGTTCAGATTCATCTTTTGAAAAGCTAGCTCGACGAATTTTGTTTATTAGAGTGCAGTGATTCCATGGTGCTTCCTCAGTGAAAGTAGTTACTATAGATGTGTAATTTTGTAACATTTGAAACTGGATGTTAAAATAATGTCTGTAATCGATTGGTTATTTTGGTTGATGCAATTAATTAGATTTAATTAGGCTATGAACCTCTCATGCTATTCAAATTAATTGTAAATCAATGTTGGACTTGAATGGCTGTACATTCTGTTTTATAGTCCATGCTAGCAGCTTTTTCTATAATTTTTGAGTTCTAATTCACTCTGTTGGGCCTAAGAGATGGAATTAGCCACACGGTGGTTTGATTATTTGATGACGGGTTCTGGGCTTTACCAAGGAAAGCCCATTGAGGACCTGGATGTTTATGTCGTAAAAATTGCTGAAGTTATGCGCAAAAGTGGGTACGGATGTAATTTTTTTACAAAACGGGTATAAGTTAAAATGTGGCACAAAAAGTGAGTACGGATGCAAAAGCCCCGTTTATGTCTGCTTGCACCCTTGTTCTTGATTAAAATAATCAAATTGGGATCAATAGGACAACTACTTACATATAAATGTGTTCATCTTTCCTCACCAGTTGAATTCCATGGGCTTGTTTAAATCGTTGGTAGTTATAATTTGACTCTTAATGTGTAAAGTAACCTTTAATTCACGTGCACTCTTTATTAAACTTCAATGATCAAATTGTGCGTGCATGACTCATAAAACGTGCATACAATCTGCGATTTTGCGCCAAGATCTCAACCCGTTTAATAATTTTCCTATGAATGAAGGTCATACGGAGTTAGGCCCCAAATGACATAACTGTCCCACATTTTGTATATAAGGCAGAATGTTAATTGTAGACTGTTTATAAAGGTTAAATCTTCAACCTCACACCACTATACTCATAGATATGCAAAGACCTTACAATAATCTCAACTTAGATTAGGAAATAAATCAAATACCTCTAGTTTGCTTTAGGCGCGACATAATAAATTATTGTGACTATGGGTACAGTTCTCGTGGCATAGTCATGACACGTAATCCCCAATTCGAGTGTGTGTTTCACGTGACTCGTCATTCACTTCAAATAATAATAAAAATTAACATGTTGTAAATCACGGGTACGTTTCACGGTGCGATTCACAATGTGTACAAAACAAACGAGTGCACGATATCGCGACTTGTTCAAATAATTTCCATAAATACTAAAAGCAGTTAAAAGGTAAAAATGCACAATAGGTTTCAAATACGTATATCAAATAATTAGGCCAATTATTAACAGTTGAGCGACTGTGCTAATACCATAAACCCCGGGAATGCATAACACCCTCTCCCGGGCTAACATAATTCCTTACCCGATCTTCTGGTTTCGCAGACTTTAAACGGTGTCAAATTTCCTCGATTTGGGATTTAAAATAAATCGGTGACTTGGGACACCATAAATTATTCCAAGCGGCGACTCTGAATAAATAAATAATCATATTTCAAAAAATGTCACTTTTATTGAAAAAATTCCCTTAACCCCTCGGGAAAAAGGAGGTGTGACAGTTCTGGCAACTCTGCTAGGGAAAAGAACCCAGAATCTCTAGTTCAGGGCTTAAGAATTCGAGCTTAGAATAATTGTTATACTTGGATTTTGTTTATTATCTGATTTTTTACGTGTTTGAGCCTAATGTGCTAAATGCCGCCTTTTTACTGCTTTAACATTGTTTGAACTATATATAAAACTGTTACGAAACTCTTCTTCTCCCTGAGTCTTCTAAATTTTCTAGGATGTGTACGCGAGTGTGACTTCTTTTCTGTTAGTGTCATACCCTAATTTAGAACGAGGATCGGATCAGTTACAAAGCCGGATGGCCTTTTGGTTACCGGTACGTTTCCCTCCTCGGCTCGCGTTGTCCGCTCGGGTAAGCCAGGTCTAGAACAATACACTCAGGTTATAAACTTAGAATAACATAGCATCATGCTGGTTCCCTAGTAGGAACGTTTGTTTGCATCACGTGCATTTGACTTTGGGGACTCAACACAGGGGTTGGGTCCGTCTAGGACAGGTGTACCCAAATTAAAAGACCATCCTGGTGCATATTACGTGCTACTTGCGCATTTTTTTGTTTCGGCTTGCATGTTGACCAGCTTCTAGAATAGGGAAAAAAATCAAAAAGAAAAAAGAACAAGAGTGTGAGGTAGGTATTTGTAATCGTAACTCTGCCGAAACTTTCAAAAAAAAAGAGAAAGAAAATAAGCCAATATTTTCAAAAGTCATGCTTCCTTTGTTCCGTCAAAACTGACCGAACTATGTGGGTCTGATTCTCATCGGATGTGAGAAACATAGGCAAACCTCATCGGTTCCGACCTCCAATCTTAAAAAATTCAAAAATATTTTCCTTCCATTCCTTCGTTATAAGTCTTTTCTTAGAAAATCCTAAACATGAAAAAAAATTAAACCCAAAAATATTTTTTTTGTAGAAGTCTTTCATTCGAAAAAAAAAGAAAAACAAATCAAGTACGCTTTCTGGTCCAATGGTAAAGAACCACAAAGTTCAATCCCTGGATTTCCCGAACTGATCCCTAGGATGGGTGGAACCACCAACATCCCCATCCGCGTGTCCAACCCTTTTGTCCCTCTCGGGTACCCTACTATGTCAGCCAATTATACCAGTACGCTTTCTGAGGTCGGCCCCAGGCACCGTTTACAGGGGTACCCCCAACCTTGCTCACTGCACCACCAATCTTTGCCATGGCACAACCGACCGCGCCCAGGACATGCTTTGAGACTTCAACACTCACCTTTCGGGGCCCGCAATTTCAACCATATACAACTCATGTTACTCCAGACTTATACCCTCAGCATCCGCAATATGAGTCCCCCAATGGAACAAGAAAGAATAATGAGAAACCCTGAGCAGGAAGAAATGGCTCGGAAGATGAGAAGCCTAGAGGAAAGCCTAAAAAACATGCAGGGCCTGAGTGGCCAGAAGAGTGTCTCCTACTCCGATTTGTTGTAACGACCCGACCGATCGTTTTGAGCTTTTGCACTCCGCTCGGTTGTTTAAGGGCATGAGTAGCTCCGTATGATGTGTTATAACTTATGTGAATCGCCGGCTGTGGTATTTCAGGTTATCCATAATTGATTTGGGAGAATGGTCTCAGCTAGAAGCTCTAATTTTGAAAGGTTTGACCAAGTTTTTGACTTTTGAGTAAACAAATTCGGATTTGGATTTTTATGATTCAGTTAGCTTCGTTGGGTGATTTTAGACTTAGGAGTGTGTCCGGAATGTAATTTGGAGGTCCGTAGTAGAATTAGCCTTGATTTGGCGAAAGTTAGAAATTTGGTGATTTTGGTCGGTAGTGATAAATTAGGTATCGGGGTCGGAATAGAATTTCAGAAGTTGGAGTAGGTTTTTAGTGTCATTTGAGACGTGTGTGCAAAATTTGAGGTCATTCTGACGTGGTTTGATAGGTTTTGGCGTTGTTGGCGAATTTTGGAAGTTTAGAAGTTCTTAGGCTTGAATTCGAGGTTGATTTTGTGTTTTGGTGTTGTTTTGGGTGTTCCGAAGGTTCGACTAAGTTCGGGTAGTGATATATGACTTGTTGGAATTTTTGGTTGAGGTCTCGAGGGCCTCAGATTAGTTTCAGATAGGTTTGGGATGCATTATGCTTGTTTTTCTTATGTTTCGACGATGTTTCTTCAAGTATAAATGATATCGTATTGAACAATGAGATCCAAATTTCTTTTTGATTGAAGCATTAAATCTGTATCATAATTACGGACCCGTAGCAAAAAGGATCATCGAATTTGGACATCATATGAGGATTTTATGGTCATTTTACTAAGAATTAGTTTGTTAGATTTTTCAAATTACTTACGAAATTGCCACTGACGGTGTATTTAAAAATCTGCACTATTTGTAAATATTAAAACCTACATATCTCATTTATTATAACGTCAAATTGAGTGATTCAAAACCCTAACTTGACTAGAATTTCACAAGGAATCTATTGGAGGCATAAAATGTGACTTTCAGGATTATTTAGCTTGATAAACGAGGCAAAATAGCTGGCAGAAAAATATATAAAATAAGGGTTTGTTCATTCGGTCATATTTTAAGTTGGGGAGCTCGGATTTGGGCAATTTTGGAGACGATTTTCACCATATGAATTGGGGTAAGTGTTTTCTACTCGGTTTTAGTTATATTTCATGAATCCATCTTCGTTTTTGGTATTTGATTGATGATTTAAAGTGCAATTGAGGGAGTTACGGCTTGAGTTTTGGAGAGTTTTACGTAGGGATTTGAGGGGCCAAACGGAGTCCGATTTTTGTAAATTTTATATGGTTAGACTCGGGAGAGGACGAGGGTTTTGATTCTGCCATTTTTGACTGATTTCAAGATGTGGGATCGGGGGCTAGGTTTTGGCCGATTTCGGATTTTTGGCATATTTTGTAGTTTTTATTGTGGAATTCGATTCGTTAGCCTATGTTGATGATATTAATCTAATTATGGTTAGATTCAGAGATTTTGGAGACCGAGTCTAGAGATGAGGGCATCCTAGAGTAGGATTTTACGTTGTTAAAGTAAGTAACCGTTTTAACTCTGGCTTTGAGAATATAAACCCGGAGAATTTGATATCATGTGACTGCTTGGAGGTGATACCCACGCTAGGTGATGGGCGTGTGGGTGTACACCTCGAGGGATTGAGACTTGGTCTGTCCCGTGAGGCTTGAGGCCTAATAGCCATTATTTGTGTTTATGTATTTACTTGTTGTTGCACTTGTTTGCCTTTATGTTAGAGATCATACTTAGGCTTTATTCATGCTCACATTATTTGTACTCAGTCATAGAAATTATTGTACATGTTTACTCAGTCTCTATTATTTGTTGATATGCTGTGATACTTGATATGGGCTGTGTCACTTTATTTGTTGATGATGGTGAGGCTAGTGAGGTAAATGATTGGGTGAGGCCGAGGGCCTGGTTGTGAGGATATTAATACCATAATGCGTAAGTTGTCGGTGTAGCACGTGAGTTGACCGTGTGGGTCTAGGTATTTATACCATTGCGTGTGAGTTATCTGCATAGCACATGAGTTGATCGTGTGGATCCAGGTATTGATATGATAGCATGTGAGTTGTCCGTGCTTAGCGCTTGGGCTTTGGGAGCCCCTCCGGAGTCTGTACACACCCCTAGTGAGCACAGAGTGTTGAATGTATTGAGTGTGGAGTGTTGAGTGTTGAGTGCTAAGTGCGAGTGATGTAGTGACATTGTTGTGAGGTTGCATTTACTTTTGTTGTTGTTGCATTTATCTGTTAAATGTTTTTGTAGCCTTTACTGATTTTTTGAATATATTTATTTATTTATATTTATTTATTTTTAAATTGTGAAAATAGATAATTGGACTATTTTACTGCTCAGTTCCTTAGTTATTTCTGTTACTACTGAGTCGGTTGTACTCATACTACACCCTGAACTTTATGTGCAGATCCAGGTGAGTTAGAGCTCGGCGATCGTTGAGTTCAGGCCGTTTATCTTTGGAGACTGCAAGGTAGCTGCCAGTGTCTAATTCATTATCCACTCCATTGTTGTTTTTCTTTGAATCCATATCGGTCTAACTCTGCTCCAAAACTAAGGGGGAGAAAGGATGGCAAGACTGATTTACAGGGCTCTCATTTGATACAAACTAATATGCATAAAGGCACCCATCCTCGGTAGGGGCACCCAAGTCGACTGGCCATGGTGGCTGATGTTTTGAAATTGAAAACTCTCGAAAGAAGGAAATCAAATTGACATGCCTATAAGGGAGGAAATGAAGCTGAAAAGGTTGAGTCCCACGTAGCTAACCGTCCTGCCAAGGTTTGAAAAGCCAAGATACCCCAAATGCTCTGAGATTAAAATTGGAAGAAAAATAAGTTAGAGGTGAAAGGCCTATAAAGGAAAAATAAAGTTGAAAAAAGGTTGAGTCCCACGCGACCATCCGTCATGGAAAAGTATGGAAAAGCCAAAGGTTCTCCAGGGTCATAAATGAAATCGGTCTTCAAGAAACAACAAGTTGCAGTTGAAAGTATCATCAAAGGAACCAGGCCGAGATCAAGTGACTGAAACAATCAAGGCCGCAAAACCAACCACTGTTTCAAACTGACAATTGTTCGTTGTTTGAACCACAGGAAATAGGTGCAATCCAAAGAAACCTTGCAAGAAACAAGTGCAATCTAAAAGTAACCTTGCAAAAAGCGGGTGCAACCAAAAAGAAACTGCGTGGAGACTAAAATAGATGTGCAACATCAACAACTTAAAAATGAAAGTTTTCTCCGAGTTCTTTCCAACATTTTACTCATTATCTCAAAAGGAAAAAGAAAAAAAAAGAATAAAAAAAAATAAGAAAAGGAAGAAAGTTCGAAATCATGATAGTATAGGGTCTCCAATCCTTAGCTGCATTTTCCAACATAGGTCTCCACTCCTTAGTTGATAATTTATAGACATAGAGCTCCACTCCCTAGTACGTTTTTCCAACATAGGGTCTTCACTCCCTAGTTGATGATTTTTTATAACGACCCGGCTGGTCGTTCGGAGAGTTTCAACCCATTTCCCTTATTTCTACTTCCTTAGGTGATGTTCAGTTGTAATGTATGGTATCAGATTGGTTGGTTTGGATTCGGGATGTGATTTGGGAGTCCGGTGTAG